>JAKJJM010247137.1:0-10403 GCA_021901965.1 Pipa carvalhoi
AACTTTACCAGCACATTTGTTCTATAGTATTAAAAAAAAAACAAAAAAAAAAAAAAACAAACAAAAAAAAAATTTGAAAAAAAAAAAACAAAACAAAGTGGACATCTCAGCAAGCATCCAGGTACCGACTTATGAATGCCGAAAGGTTACAGGTACTTCAGAACCTCAACAAACTCATTGTTTTTTCCCAATACGTCACCCTGGTTTTCTCTCAGTGTCACAATCTTCCTCTGAAGAGGACCCATAAGGAAATCGCGTCAATGGAGCAAATGCTGCAGGACTTAGTAAAGCGATCGACTGTTACCCAAGATGCACCTTTCACAAACAGGAGTCTATCTCGGCAACCGTTAAACCACCCTGTTGTTTTCCCATTGTGCTTTGCAAAAAACCATCACTTGTGTCTTTGTGAAACGCAGAGTAACCTTGACCGTGAATCGCGGACGTTTCCTAAAATTTCCCGGAGCTCCTCGGTACGGGAGATTCTTTGTTTGGGCAAAAGGTGGTGGGGTTGAGGGGGGGGGGTGCAATTTTCAGAATTTGGCAAACCAATATTTGGTATGGAGCTACTTCTCAGGTAAATATTAAATTAGGGGAAGGATGCTTTAATGGTTCAAAGTAGAAAAAAAAAAAAGGGGGGTTACGGAAAGAATTTTCCTTGGAATTTTTTTGTCACCTGTAGCAGAATTTGACAGAATGTGATAATGGTATGTTCCACCAAAGGCAGTTTTTATGCAAACACCTATTACGCAATGGAACAGTATTTGCACTGATTTATAATCAGGTTTTTAAGAGCCAGCTGCCTATAATAGTACTCGAGTTTCCCAGGTATTATATATCCTAACTTTTCTTCTGTAAAACGAACAAGCCACCGACAACTGAACGAGCAACCATATTGGATTTGTGAAGCGAGTTCTGAGTTCCATTGCGGCCTTCGAACAGGAAGTAAGGTCTGCATTCGTCCGGTGAATTATAAGGCTTGGCTTTCTCGGTACTATGGTTTTAAAACTAGGTTTTGGTACATATTCAGAGAACCCTCAAAATCTGTCATCATCCCGCTCGAGTCCATGAATTTTTTCCCGATGCTGCTGATTACTACACTTGGATTTGTAAAAAAAACAAAAAAAAATTATTTCCAGACCATAAAACAAGGAATGTTTTTTTTTTTTTCTTTTCAAACCGTCAGAGCATTCAAATATTCCTGGCTTCCGAGATCCGACGTGCCCCCCCCTCCCCCGCAGCGACGGATAAACCGCTAAACTTCTGTGGAGTCCCTTGGTTTATCCAACGGCCGTGTTGGATTCGATGTTAAAAAAAAAAAAAAAAAAAAAAAAAAAGAAAGAAGGAAGGAAAATGGGAAAATAAAAAAAAAATCACAATACAAATTTCATGACCATAGACCACCTCAAACCGGAAATACCTCAGAATTTTATACTTGTATAAGTTTTATTATATATTTTTAGTTGTTGTCTTGTAGTCGAGTATATTTTAATGTAAGTTGGCTTTTCTGATGAGGGAGTTTTAAGAAAAAAAGAAGAAAAAAAATAATTTTCAAAATCTTTTAGGAAAAGCTACCTTTTTTTTTTTTTTTTTTTTTCTTTTTTCCCTTCCTTTTTATAAAAGCACCACTGTAAATAATTGTGCGCTCTTGTAGATGAATTGTCTTTACTGGGTATGATCCACATATTTGTGATGGCTGTTTCCTTTCATTTTTTATTTTTCTTCTCCTGGTCCATATTTTGAATACCAGTAAGCCTTTCAGTGAAAAAAACAAGAATCCTCCATGTTCTAGTTAAGTTATTCAGACCTTTTTGTGTTATTAATTAATTTCGCCAACAAAATGGGGTCTGTAGAGGTCCCATAGCATCACCAGTCCTTTTAAGGCAAAGCTGTATATTTAAGGCAAAGCTGTTGTATATTTAAGAGCAAATATTTTCATTCTAAATTTGTTGTTTTAATATTCCCGTTTACACTCTCAAAACCAATATTTTAATATCCTATTTCTCTCAACAAACATCCACGAAACCATGCATTTTCTGCAATATTTTATCAATATTTTTTTTTTATTTAAAAAAAAAAAAAAATCGGCACTATGTAACTCTTCCAGACATGTTGACAAAAATGAGCTTTAAAGCATAATTATCTTTGTGTTTTTTCATTTACCTTGTTTCACTGTTCCCAAATAACCTAATGGAATTAGTGAAATTTTGCCTAAAGGTTACAATAGTGACCAAAACTTTGGAATAAAATCTTGCGCTTTTTCCACTTTAAACCAATCCTGTGAATGGCCCCTTGCGGTTGGGTAATATGCTTTTGGTTACGTGCCCAGGTATTAATAGGAAACAAGTGCAAATACATATTAAGTACCTGTTAGTGAATTCAAGCTATTTCGTAGGCACATATCAATGAGTTGGTCTTTTTCTAGTAGACTTCAAATAAACCCATGAATGTTCCTATAATTACCTGAAAACTGTTATCTTTTTATGGGGTCATATTTATTAGTCTCTTTAAATCAGAGATCCCCCCCTGGCAACCAGATAAAGATGAACAGAAGAGGAAGGCAATGCTTGCCAAGTATATCCCTCTATATACCGCATTTTTTAAGAATATAAGACGCACTGGAGTATAAGACTCACCTAATTTTTAAAGGTGGGGGGGGGGAATGAACAGTTAAACACACTCTGACGCTCTGACACATGCACATACATTGTAACACACTAGTGCACGCACTCACATACATACATACATACATACATACATACATATACATTAGCACATACATGCGCACACACTTGTCAGAAACGCACATAAACTCCTTTTATTTCCTCACAAACATACACAAATGCCCTGAATCCTAATCCCCCCACTCAAACACCCCATATCCTTTTAATTTTTCCCACAACCCCAATTCCCCATATCCCTTTAAATCACTGACCCCTCCCCCCAAATCACTTTAACCCCTAACCTCCTATGAATATGCCTTTAAGTAACTCTGCAAACAGATCTCCGCCATCTCCCTTCCCAGCTGCCCCCACTGTTAAATGAAGGCAGCGTCGGTTCCTCTGAGTTCCCTTCTGTATATACACCGCATCCCTCCCTCGCCCACTTGCACTCCCCCAGTGCAGACACTCTTGACCCTTTTACCTTCAACCCTCCATTTTGCCCCCTGTTGCCCCTATAAATATACACTGTATTGATACTGACAAGTATTACATTTGCTCTTTAATATAGCACAGCTTGCTTGTGAGTCTTTACGATTTATACCACTTTATATGTAGGGCAACCGCCTTTACTGTGCTTTTAAGAGCGCGCCCGCAGTCCCATTTCACCCTGTCACATTTTGAAATTAAATATTTTCACACCCCCATCCTACCCCTAATTCTAAGGACTTAAAGGACCAGTAAAATCAGAAGAACAAACAAAAAAAAAAATCTTATTTTGTTTAGAATGGCAGTTATTCCTATATAGCTCTTGTAAAAATGTCACCTTCGAATTTAAATTTCTGATTTGTTTTTTTTTTTTTTTTTCTTCTTTTTACTCAGTCGTGGTGGCGGCCATCTTTTATCTGTTGAGTAAACAAACCCCCCCTATTGTTTTCTATGATACTTAAGGCCAGGGACACACTAGCTGTAAACTCATTATTGTCTATTGTGCAAAAACTAAATAGACAGTGTAGATTATCCCACAGGAAACAATGGATACTAAACTAAACAGACTGTGTGGATTATCCCACAAGAAACAATGAATACCTATTTTTTCCAGCTCGTCTACAAAACAGCCAGTGTAACCCTTGCCTAACAGATAAAGAATCCCATAAAAACCCCAAAGATATCTGTGAAGAATACCTTTTAAAACACTAAAAAAACTTTCCCTTTCTACTTCCAAGTTGACATTTTACAGTGCATAGGAATAACCATTGGCCATGCCGTCCCAAATTCTTTTTTTTTTTCTATGTTAGCGGCCCTTTTAAAGATACTGTGAAAGAAATATTTATAAATGACTTAATATTTTTATGAGAAAGGCTTACTGTCCATTTTCAATGAAACTGAATGTTCGTGTTTTTCACTAGAGCCTAAGAACGGACCCTTTCAGTAGTTCGGTTTATTTTCCTTCCCTGGACTTAACACGTTTCCAAAAAAGCTTTAATGTACATTTTGTAAGTGCCATAATATTTTTGATTTTAAAATCTATTTATTGGTTCTAAAATCAGTCCTCAAAAAAAAATGTACTCTCAAAAATTAAGGAGCTTCACTTCTTAGTTATTGAGACGCAAATGTTACTTTTCATCTCCAACATAACCAAGGACTTTGTTTATCCAATAAAAATGTGAACTTAGGACAACAATAGGTGCTTCCCAAAGACTTCTTCTAAGAGAATTCCCCATCCCTGCCATTTTGAAATTTTTTTTTTTTTTTTTTTTTTAAACTCACTTTGATGAGGGCACCAATAATGAAGTTATTAGGAAATTAAGCCTCAGAGCTGAAAAACAAAATCGTGGCCCATCGTCAAATTATAATTACCCAATCAGAGACGGTGACCCCATTGTCTAAAGGTGCTTCTACACCTTGGATCCAGGTTATATTCATCTTGTTCAGTTGGAATTCGCATTTCTGTGATGGTTCCTTTGGGATATAGTGAAACTAGGCAGATCCAGTTGCTTAAACCGCATGCCAAGAATCCAGTTTTAAGGAAGCGCGGATGGTGAAGTCTATGGCTTTGCATAAGTCCCTAGTTCATGCAGTAACTGGTCAATGTCATAGTTCACTTTACCCGCCTAATATTTAATCAACACTAAACAAGTAATCCTTGGTAAATATTTTTTAGGACATGTGTCTAATTGCGCGACGGTCTAGTTGAATTGGGCGGCTCTTTGTAACTTTAGTAGTTCTCCAGTTTTCTCAATCAGGACCACTAACAAAGGGAGTACAAGGCAGTACTGTTGTAGGGGGACCGAGTTAGTTGGACCCATCCTACTGTTTGCTATTCTGTAACAAGAGAAGAGGCTCCCCGTGCAACTAAACATAGTTTTATTCATAATAATTCAAATCAAAAAACGTTTCCCTTTTTACAGTTGCATTGCCCCGCAAAAATCTGTTCGGCAATTATTTCCCTATAAATTCCGGTCTGTTCAATATTCGCCGGTGACTGATTAGAAGACGCCTGTTCCAGTGTGTTTGTGTGTCGTGGAAGTTGAGCTGTGCAGAATTTTATCTACGCAGGAGTTGCGCATGTTCCATAGGACATATTAAATTATTTTTATTTGAGGAGTATGAGATTCTGTGATTACTTACGACAAGAATGTGAAAATGAGTAAATTAATTCATGCTGTTAGTTCACTTGTGTATGATAAATGTAAGAGTTGCATCGCTTGTAATGAATAACGGAACAAAATATTGTAGAACGTTTGTAGCAAATTAAAATTAGATGCCTTTAAAGAAAGAACAGAATATGAATTTCATTATTGGCATAATATTTCCATGGTATGCCCACTGGTGTGTTTTTTTTAAATAGGCAAAGGCGCCATTGATTAGAAAAAGGTACAATATTCATTACAATTGAATAACTTCTGAATTAACCATTTGACAATTATCATAGTGCTCTTGCTTTAATGTAAACCTGTCCCTAATATTTTATCCAAGGCTACAGCTAAAGAACAATCAGCTCAAAACATAATTAGCTGAAAGGGTGCCCGATTTTCCCAAATGCTCTCTGCTTACTTAAACTGGTCATATAACGATCCGTTTCCTCTGATCTGATCATTAAGAATGATCATTTGCAGGGAATTGTTCCTTCCAATACATTTTTTTTGTTAAACGAGCAATGAAAATTTTCCAACCTTAATGATCAATTTAAAGATCGGCGCAGTCGACCGCTTTGAAACTGCGATCGCCCACACGCAAGATTTCTGAAGATTTGTTTGATATCTGCAGTATCAACATTCTGCAGACATAGATTGCTCCCTTTATCCAGCAATGTTCAGGAATACAGAAAAACACACTGGCTAAATAATCCAACTAAGCTGATAGCTAAAGAAATATCATAATAGATGTGTAATTATGAGAATCAGTCCTACAACACATGAAGAGGACAACGAAAATGTGGCCTAAGTCCCCATTTTTCATATTATTCTTTGGAAAGTTTCCTTGTACTTTGTTCTATTCATTGGGTTAGAAAGGTACTTGGGATAAGTGGCCCAAGTCCATATATTTCAATTATATTCAACAGAATAATGGCCTAAGTCCAATGCAAACTTTGTTTTTCTAAGAATATCAATTTTTGGTCTTAGGCCATTTTTCCGTTGAGCTCTTCATATATATTCTATAATAGAAGGGTGGGTATAACCCCCTATGACATTTTGGAAAATTCTATTACAAGTTTTATCCTCATGCTTTTGAAAAGTTGCATCAATTTTTCTCTCCTTAAAATCTATACGTTTCACTCAACATTGTTGATTCACAAAACGCCACCAGCAAAAATATAAATGAAAGAGGAGTATCGTATCTTTTGTCTTTGGTAGATTAAATGAGGATATCCAACAGTCTATCAGCCTTAATTTTAGAATTATTGAAGGAACACCTTTCCTTTGTCTGTATCAGATTGTACTGGTGCCATTGAATTACTCAGAATGTTATGTTCTTTTTTTATAGTCTTCTACTTTCCATGATCAGAAAGATTATATTTCCCATGATGCTAAAAGAGTGGCAGGCAGAAGAGTCAGTTATGTGATGCAATGTTGCCATGTTTAAGAACTAGTATGACTTTTAATCTAGTCTTTTCCTATGTTTCAGTGTATGGTTTTTCAGTCAATGCACAAAATGATTTATTATTAGTTATGGGCTTCTTAACTTATACCATGATGCAATCTAGGTTCCAAAATTTTATGAAGGCAGCATTAGATACTAAAATATGAAAGCCATTTTTACCAAAACCATGAAATCAGTTTAGTTGTCCAAATTTAATTTCTTTTGAAAAACGAAAAGTGCCCCATTCATGTGTAAATACGATCCACATATTTAAGATGTTATAACAGTTGATCCCACATGTAAAGTAATTTGATTACTACAGTCATCTATGTGTGTGTAGGGGGTCCTTTGGTGGGCCAAACAATGGTAATGTAATTATCAAAAGCTGTCCCAGTGGCCAAATGATCAGGTACAATTTGACATCCGGGATATATATGAATATTTTCTGGATGAATGTGTACATAAACACGTGAACTTAATCTATTCAATGACCTTGGTTAAAATGGCTTTTAAAAAGATACAAATCTCATTTTGCTCCTTAAATGTAAATAATTTGAAATGTTGTATTTTTAACGGTTGCTTGTATGGAACATGTCTGAACATTTAAAGAAAATTAAGACTTTCATAGTTGCCCAATGATTATTTAAGGATCAGGCTCAATTTAATGTGTGGATTTTAAACACGTGCACCAAACACACTGTAATGGAATGGGATTCCTGCTTTACTCTAATGAACCCCCCCCAGTTTAAGGAACATGTCAAAATAATCGGCGCCTTGAATTCCCTCTCCTATAATCGTACCAACCGAAGCAGCTAGCAATAATTACCAATGGAAGCAAATATTGTAGTTTCTTATATTCAGATGCAATAGACAAAAGCTAATGTATTCTGCACAACATTCTGAAACGGTCGCAGCTATCGGCTGCGAACGGGTAAATGTGATTTTAGTGAGTTTCCATTGTATCTTTAAATTGGGCTCGGATTCCAAAATGTGAAACAGCAGAATCTATGAATTGAAAAATTTTTTTTTTTTTTTATTAATTTTTTTAGTGCATTTTTGGCCATATTTGTATATGGAAGTTTCCACCGGTGTCCGTGGACTTTGGTCGCTACACCACTGCGCGGACCAATCAGAAATTGTGGACACGAGCAGATATGCGGCTCACGCGTTCAGTCTTTTTTATTAGACGTAGTCTATACACTCTTGTTGTTTTAAACTTGGCTTAAAAAAAAAAAAAATTTTAATTGCGTAATTTGCCTGTAATCTGGAAGTTTACTAAAGGGTTTGAAATCATAGCCGTGTTATGATTGGCCGTAGGTTTTATAAACCAATCAAAACACACAGGAGTTTATTCCCATTCAGTGAAGGGATTTGTATGAAAGATAATTAGAGGACAAAGGGACATTGACCATTTTATGTGAAATAAATTTTTTTTTTTGTAAATGCAAAATATCCAGAATGCGTTTGTGCACCTCCCTAAATATGTCTCATGAACACAGTAACTGTTTTAGGTTTGCCTGGAGTGCCCATTTTTACTTCTATGAATGTTTATTATTATCCTTCTGCTTCTTGTACAGAATAATTGTAAAAAAAACAAATGTATAATGTAGGAGTGGAAAGTGCGTGTAACTACAACTCCCATAATCCACTACCAACTTTCCAGAATGCTGTAAACTGTAGTACCCAACCATATCTGGAGTACAACAGATGGTCTATCTCATACTACTGTCGCTTATATTCTGCCTAAATCTCATGGACAAAAATCCAAGACCTCAGTTCTTTTGCCATTGCCTCTTCGATGGGATATTTTCTTACATGTTATGACATGGAATAACTGATGTGCTTGTGCCTTTGTTTTTTGAAAGGGGTGGGGGGGGTTGGTGGGGAGGGGGTTTGTCTTTTAAGGGGACAACTTCTGTGGTTACAGATATTATTTATTATTATTATTTTTTTTTTTAAGATGAATGAAGCTTATTTTTCTTCTCAATAAACAATCTCGTTATGGAACTAACTCTGATCTGTTCAACAAACCGGAGGTACCTTCTCTCTCTCTCTCTCTGCCGTCAAGCTGCGCTTCCCAGAATCCTTTGCTAGGGGAATGATGGCTCATCGCAGTGGGGGTGGGGGGGGGGCAAAGGCTGCCTTGTTTAAAAGCCAGTTACCTCAAAATCACGTTAGACGTTGTCGCTGTAATGGTTTTCTCAGAAAAATCGCGGGGTTTCCCGAAATTGTCTAAAAAAACAAAAAAAAAACGCCTTTCGGCCTCTGATACCCTGTTTATTTTCCGCCGCTTCCGTGTTTGTCGCTTCTCTATAGTTTTTTGTATCTTAAAGGAGCAAGGCTTAGAATTTGGCACCAAGGCTAAGGGACCAAGTAACAGGGTTGCGTGTAAGATTTGATGGTTTAGTAGCTAGCTAAGACTGATGATATTGGTATCGTACTGCTCTTTCTCAAGTAAATAGGTCTTATCTAACCCAGTCAATCCTGTTCAGAGCATCTCAGCTGCAGTTCTCAACTACCCATAAGGGCAGTGCCGGCTTTAAAACGGATTTCAAAATGCATTGCACCTTCTCGTGCGTGCGTTAAACCAGTCCAAAACATGACTTGTCGAGAGAGGCTAAAAAATATTCTTGTCTACTGAGCTCAACTTTGCATACAAACAGCTCAGTAGTGTACAGGATAAGGGTATTGTCATTGGCTAGAAATCAGCCATTCTGGCCAATCACTTGGTTCCGTAGGCCTCTAATACACAAGGCCTTTTGCCACATGCATTTTTATCCTGAGCACATCTCATGGAGGCACATTTAGTTGTACGATACGTTCAGAATATGCCTGTGGGCTATACTACAAATGAATGGGAAGCCATGTTGGTCATTTTGAACACTTGTAGTGAAAGACCTCATGTGTCTGACCTTAAAAGACCAGTAACGCCAAAAAAAAATACGAATAAAATTCCCATTTGGATTGGCATGGCAGTTACTCAAATGGAGCAGCCATGTTGTTAAACAGACCTCGCCCAGTCCCAATGTGTTCCATGGTGCTTTACATAAACAATACACAGGAAGTGTTTCCTGAAAGCCCAATTTTTTTTAAAGATAAATATCTTACTTTATAGACACAATGTAGAACATCTGAAAGCACGGATTGAATTATACAGTAACTATAAATGCATTTTGAGGATTTTTCCAGTTTTTGGCGTTGCTGTTCTTTTAATGATTTTATAAAAAGGAATATCGCCCATGCCATATGCATGTGTAGAAAACTGCTCTGAAATGGGGACTTATTCCAGTGTCCCAGCCATAAAGTGAGAGAGTGTCTCGAACGCGGTACATTTTGTGAGAACGATAGCGGATACTGTGCCGTTCCTCTGTTCTCCGATTCCAAGCCTATTAACCCAACATAACTTTTTTTTTAAAAATTACAATTTTTTTTTCTTTTTAATTCAAAACTTATTACGCTGTGTTGGTTGGTTTACGCTCCAAATAAGCCTGTTTTATTTTGATGGCAGTTTTCCTTTAACTAAAAATTGCTACCAAAATTCAGCCTAAATATCCACGAAGCTTGGAAACAATAGGCCTGCATGAGGTTAGACAAGATCGTTACTAGTATTTTTGGTTAAATTACCTTCAAATTCTTTATATTTTTTTTTTTGGGGGGGGGGGT
>JAKJJM010248946.1:0-10984 GCA_021901965.1 Pipa carvalhoi
TTAGGGGGTCATTCCGGTAGCTCCGAATTTTCCGTCCCAAATTCACTTATAGCGAACTCCCATTATAAAGTCGCGACCGTGACAATTCTTCCATTATAAAATCGCTATAAGTGAATTCGGGAACGGAAAATTCGGAGCTACCGGAATGACCCCCTTATAGTTTAAATAAAAAAAAAAACAAGGTATCGCACTCACATATCACTATTAACATTCATATATGCTTGTTCGATGCGTTTTGCCGCTTTAGCATCAAACAAGGGGTAGTTATTTACTTGAGACTAGAAGTCCAGATATATGGAAAAAAACAAAAGTCAGCAAGATGACCCGCTTACAGTTTGAGTCTAATTGATGTGGGTTGAAAATATGACTATATATGATGGTAGAATAATTTCCCTGATGAAGCAGCGAAATATGCTGGAGAAGCCTATATGAATGCTAGAAGCCTTTGATTTCTTTTTATGCGCTATGGTTATTAGAGTGTAATGTGAGTGGGATACCTTTTGTTTTTCTTTAACTTTGAATATATTATTCCTACTCTGCTTTGAGTTAGAGATTGAAAACTTGACCACCTGTGGAATATGAACAAGGTTTTTATGTCATTGAATACTCGTCACATAAAGTGAGTGCAGTAACTTGTCCTAGAGCATCACTGTGATTTGAAAGTACTGCCCCATGAGTATTTTTTTTTTCCAAGGTTCAAAGTTTAAACACAAATTTTGTGGTCTCTGAGTCAGTATCCACATTTCCATGATTGTGCAACTCATAGCCGCATTCCAAAGGTTACCATCAGGGATACCAATGGGGGGGATAGGGGTTACTGCTGTGGGAGGGCCTGTCAGTTTGACAAATCAAGGTGACCCAGCTAGGTGGTCATGGCAAATGAGTATAGTATTTATAACTCCAAGAGATTTATTTACTTCTAAATGGAAGCAGGAGATGTATCCTAACTGTTCCTTAAAGTTGAAGTTCATGTGTCACCTTAAGGTGGCATCTTGCTAGGTGCAAGCGGGGCGGTAGCTGAGCTGATCTCTTTTTCATACACTATCCTGTAAAAATGAGCATTCTCTGAGCAATCCAATCAGGCTTTAATGCACATTGCTCCTCCATTTGGATTCCACCAAGATCATGTGATGGAGTAATCCAGTAAAAGGAGCCTCAGTCAACAGGTGCATTCCCTTTTTGCAGGATAGCATGACAGCTAAACATAGCATTATATCTTGGATTTGTAGTGTAATAAATAAATAAGATTGCTGAAGAAATTAATGTTCTAGTCATCTCTTAAAGACTGTAGTTAAAATATAAATATATATTTATGAGATTTGATATTTCTCTCCAACAGTCTATAATAGCTAATGGTTAATAATATCTAGAAATGAAAATAGAGATAATTGGCTCGGTGAAATATATGTAAGGGAAAGAGGGGGATGTATAGGGATGTGATATATGGTTATATGTAAACAAAGACATTATTCACTAATGGACTGATAGGTCATTGGTATAATAAAAGAAAGGTTAAGTAGCATGGAGTCCCGATTATGGGATTTCTGATTTTTACTCGAGTGTCTTGAATTTCATTCAAGGGTATGAAGGAGTCATTCATTCATACATTACATTTTGTAGTGCCAGAGTAATGAGACATGTTGAGCTAGGTGGTTAAATTAAGAAGCGCCATGTTTTAATGGTTTGTATTCCTTGATTGTCAGACTTCTACCTTTGCACATGGTAACTTAAATCATTAACGTGGGCTTTCTAGTTATTTTGATTTTATATTTCATAGATTATTTATAACACAGTTGTTGCATCATCCAAGCATATTCACAAAGCAGTGTTCCATAAAACTTTCTAAAACATAAATGGAACGCTGCTTTTTAAATACGTTGTGGATGATGCATACTGATTTCCAGGATTCATGCTTTTGAATACAGTTTTGAATGATGTTGCTTTGGTAAATGCAAGTACATATGGGGAGGTTTGTGGTACCAATCTGAGTCTTTTCCTCTGGCACAGTTTGGTGTTAATTTTGACCACCATCTTTATGGCTACTTTGGAATTAAACTATTGTGCAATATCCATTTTCTACCATGTGTGGGGTGTATATATATGCTGTATTTACAGTATTACACTATGGTATTGCGCTTCTACATTTTTACAGATTGATTTGTGATATTTCTATTTCGTGCTATCATTGTGGCTGATCGTTAGACGGCCATACTCAGGAGAAGCCACCCAAGTTACTCAAAAGACCTTTTGTTTTGGATTTTTAATTTAGTGGGACTTTATTATTTATAATTGTTTTTTATCTATATTTTTCACTTGTCATTTGACTTGTACACATAATTTGGGAAGAACACTGCACTTACTAGTAATATTAAGCAGTTACAGGCTTTATTACTGTTCTTTATGCAGTTGTTGACAAAGACTTCTAAAATAGCCTCAGAATATAAGGTCCTATATTTATCACTGCTTATACATAGATAAGCCAATCAGTAAATATTAGCAGTAAAACTAGCCTTAATGAGCCAAATGTTCAAACTGGTGCTAGTTAATTAGAAGTGGTGGGCTTCAGCCGGTAGCTCTCCCCAGCTAATGTCGAGATGCAACTCCAACGTCTCTTGATATGATAGTGAAATTATAATTCAGCAACAAACTGGGAGGTAAAGGTTGAAGGTGACATATTAGATGTTGGCTTAGAGATCCTTTGAGTATATTGCTGGTTATGTTATACAGGTAAACAAATTCCACCTTAACCAGGTGTAGCCTTTGGGCAAGTAGACTGAATATGTAAGCAATCTCATGAGGCTACGAGTCATTTTAGTGCTCATATCTGTAGGGCCTTCATTTATTAATGCCTGAACCCCCCTCCCCAAGAATGTTTTAAGTTAATAGGATGGGAAAAGGTGATGGACTTCTGCATCAGCAAAACGTACAAAAAGCTGCACTATATAAAGGTCCGCAAATAGTCCCACATGCAGAGATAACAAAAAGGCAAACGGTTCCATTCTTAAATGCTTCTCTGTAGTCTACTTCTATTTACACCAATGGTCAAATGTAGTTGCATAAGACCAGAGGTTGGGCCCCACTTAAATACCGGAGGCGGTAGGTCAATTGCCCCCTTCTTCCCCTAATATTGGCCTTGATAATTAATCTGCAGAGGAGAAGGAAAGAAGTCTGCCATTATGTCCACCCATATCATAACAATGTCTTAGGGAATTTGGCTAACTCCTATAACAGCAGATGGATGAAGGCAAAAGTATGTTTTCAATAATGAATTCTGGGAAATCAAGTAGTTTTGATATTTATAAGGAGCAGGGTTGCCAACCATCAGTAAATTTACTGACCATTTGTAAATAAAAAAATGTAAGTTTTCATGTGTTGGTAAGAAAAAAAAGTTCAGATCGGTAAAAATTGTGACCCTATCCTGTACCTGTTAACCACACACAAAGGGGGCCATTCCGGTAGCTCCGAATTTTCCGTACCGAATTCACTGATAGCGAACTCCCATTATAAAATCGCGACCGTGACTAAAAAATTGTCGCGGTCACGATTTTATAATGGCAGAATTGTCGCGGTCGCGACTTTATAATGGGAATTCGCTATAAGTGAATTCGGGATAGAAAATTCGGAGCTACCGGAATGACCCCCATAATGTTCCCTACAGTGTTTGTGGGACTGTTACATCAGAAATTACTTCTAATTCCTGAACCCCTCTTTTCCCTTTAAACTGAAATAATGGTATGAAATGTCAGGTAAAAAAAAAATTAGGTTAGTAAATTATTTTAAATAAATTTCAGTAAAAATAATTCTCAAGGGTTGGCAACCATGATAATGAGGGATTGAGGGAACTTAATGTATTGCATTATATATCTTGACACCATTAAGGTTTCTGGCACCTGCCACTCTCTGCAGGATAATTGTATTTGAAAACTAGCGTGAGTGCTATTGCTATAGATGCTTTCTGTATGTTTAGTTTTACATTGTCACTCAGAGGCTATTGCATGTTTCAAGAGTACGGTGTGTTCAGTTACCGCCGCATCGATACTGCAATCTAATTTCAAAGAAATGCTTGGTTTTATTAAACAAATTGTGCAGTGACTTTATCTTTTCTTTGTTTGTATTGTAATTTTAATAAAGCATCCCCAGACTGTATAATAGAAAGGATTTGTGTCGATTGAACAAGAATGATAACAAAGTCTTATTTTACATATTTCTACCATTTAGGAAAGGGCCTGTCTGAGTTTTAGGCTTCTAGGGCAGCCTAGGCATGGCTAAATTCATTGTTGGTAATTAGCTCTGATAGGTGACTTATGTCCAAATGCCCTCTATATCTCTAATGTTGTCTGTAGCTTCTATGATCAAAAAAACCATAAAGAAGGGATCCATAGACCTACAATTTCAGATAGTTTGTTGAGAAGGAGGTAATAGTGTCCAATGGCTCAACCTGAAACAACTGGGAAATCAGACACTTCCATCATTCCCAAGCCTGCAAATGTTGGCGAATATTATCCGTGTTGGCCAGGGGGGCTGAAATGAGTCCTCTTCGTGTATTTTGTAGGATACAAGTGTCTGGAAAATTAGTGCTTAAACATTATTGTGCCCGTAGCCATGGCATTGTGGCTGGCTACAGAATGTTGATTGCATTTGTGTCTTCATGGCCTCTTATGGATGACTCCAATAATAACAGTAGCTCTGTGGAACATGCCTTCCTGATCTAGAGCCAGACTTTTCCTCTCCCTGCTGTGACTTTTTTCTAGATGTTAAATATGATGATACCTGGGGTAGATATCAACATTATAGCAGACAAGTTTCTACAAATAGTAAATTTACTAGGCAGAAAAGGTAAGGAGGAATAAAGGGGGGAAAATTAGGAACAGCAGTTGAAGACCCAGGAAAGGGCAGTGTTACACACAGTTGGTACATTCTGCAGGAGCAGAAATAAAGTTGGTAGACCCATTAATGTAATGACTAGACTGGGATGAACCATTGTTAAACTTTTGGGTGTGTTTATTGAGGCATGAGGCATCTTTTTAAGGGTGCAATGGCAGTATACTATTCTTATTGTACACAATCTGCATCAGGAACACACAATAAACTATAACTCCCAGCATTAGAGTTATTGAGGGGGAAATCTGGAAGTTGCCGTTTAACAACTGCTGGAAAACTTGGACAGTTCTGATGTGTATTGTTTTCTAACAAGCATCTCTTGTTCTAAATTCTGCATTCTATAAAATATTCAATTTTTACTCAGAGGTATCATATTTTTTTTAGTCTTTTTCACATGAGGATAAGTAATGGGCAAGCCCTGGGTGCATTATGGATAAAGTGAGAGCATGTGGAGATAGATGAAGGTCAGGACATCTTGTCCTCCTAATACCTGACTTACAACCGGAATTGAGAGAAAATTGCAGAGAAAATTACATGTTGATACAGCAGGATGCAAATGGATTTTCTAAAATGTATGATTGTAAGAGACTCTGCGAGTTGTTAAGAAAATACAGCATGTGTGGTTTAACTAAACACCAGAATGCATAATCGGCTATTTATACTACTTTCCAGTCTTGATTATAATGTGGTTTTTGTGTATTTTGTTCCTCTATAAGCAGTTTGCCACTGATACGTAATGATCAGATTGACAAGTGGCTTTGTGACAGTTCCCAGAATTCCTTATGTGCATTGGATTAATATTAACGCTTTTTCCTGCTAGGTAGGATATATATATATATAATAACTTAGACAAGTTAGCATTCTTTCTGCTTAGGTGGAAAGTGTTAAAGCATGGATTTTACTGCTCCCAAGTAAATGTAAATAATTTATGATGAATCTAATACATAACATACATTCAGCCTTAAGATGTTAGTATTTCTAGGGAGGCACAGAATCCCATATCCATATACTAATATTCAGAAAGAAAAACCAGGCAGTAATTCTAGCACTTCAATGCCAAAATGAATTCAAAATATATTTTATTCTGTGAACTAATTTTCTCTGCTGAGTCTGTTTGAATCTTTTACCAGCTTATGCCCTTGGTTACCAAATGTATTGGTCAGCAGAGAGAATATTCCTGAAAAGGAGCTGGGCACCAGCTGAACTGGTGGCTCTTTAGAAGTCAGCTCTCAATTTAGGACTGAGCCAAAATGGCTCTCTGTTTCTCAATGGGCTGGTTGACTTGGAGCTCCTGAAATCTGGCAGGGATATGTCATTGAGGCAACGTCAGTTGGATCCTGCAACAGAAGCTGCTGTGTTGCCATAGGAGCACTTTGGGGAAGCAGGGCACTGTTGTGAGGTGGTCCATAAAGAGCCATTAACTGATGGCCTGCTTCCACCTCTTACTCCCCCAAGAATAAATGTTTCTCCTCTTGGCATGTCTTATTTTAACTTGATTGAAATATTCATGTGCAGCTTTGAATGAAGGGAATCTGTAGGGCAGTAGTAAGGGTGGCTGCATAGTTTATAAAACATTATTTACTAAAAGGTTTTATAGAGTGTCTTATTTCATTTATTTTTGGCAGATTAGTGTCAGACTGGAGGTACGTGAGGGCTAGTGTAGCATTTATTTCCAAAACTTCTTACTTGCCACACACTAAGGGGGGTATTTATCAAAGTCAAATAATAATTCCACAGGTATAGGGATATTTAATTTCCGCTAAATCCGGTAAAAATATCGATATCGCCTATATATGTATTTATTAAGCCCCTTGCATATCCGCCATATTGAGGTTGGCGAAAATCCATTGTTCTCTATGGGAGATGGTTGTGCAAATTATTATTATTATATATCATTATTATGTCCTAATTCATTCAGTTTAAAATATAATCGGAACTGTCATGAGCCGTACTTGTGACTTGTGATGGCGTTTGACCCTTGATGTAGCTCTGGCCCCTTGTTCTCTGCATTCTGCTGTTCCATGCTCCAGTGTGTCACAGATCTGCTGTTACCCAGAACTAACCCAGCTGTGGCAAGTGAGTCCATGCCGCAGTGTTCCAAGTTGGCCCTAGAGGGTATCTCAAGAGACTCAGAACCCTCTCTGATTGTTACAGAAACTGATTCTAAGTGCCCAGTACCTTTGCCCTAGGATTTTACCATTAGCCTTTGACTTAACTTCCATGCTTTGCTGTGGTTATATAGAGATTATTCCTCTCTAACCCTTCACCCCTTTTATACACCCTGTTGGCACCAAGTTAACTGCATCAAGCAAACCGCACTTAAGCAACTTGGCAGTCTTGACAGGTTCTTAGGGCCATGCACATTAAAGGTTATTGGGTTGTGATATTTATTCTGCCAATTAATATGTTAAATGCAGCATCATTTTCAAACCTTGTAATCAAGAAGGCGTATTCTCAGATGTAAGTAGGTAACAATATTAGAAAGACTGGCAGCATCAATTAACCATACAAACCAGAGACAGTTTGTATCAGTTAACCAGATACAAAATTGATGTTCATTCAGATTCAGAACTGAGAAACTAAATTAGGAGATTAGGAGTACCATTTTCCATTTGCTATTTCACCCATAATACAATAGAATAATACCACCATCCACATGCAGATGTAGCTGGCTGTCTCCATTATCACTTGTGATAGAAGTACCTTGTCGCCATTCCATGCATTAAGATAACTCAAAATAACACAGTACATTTACAAACAATCTTATGAAGATACTAAATCAGAATATCTTGTGCATACATGGGATGATTGCAGGGCAGATTAGTCTAGAAAGCACAAGGAGTTGTATTTATCTACCTACTGATATTGTCCTATACATGCAGGAGATGTACGGCAGCCAATGGAGATGGAGTTAGAGGGTCTACTGACATACTCATGTCAAACTCATTGTCGTCCAGTGGGAACTTATAAGTAATGATCAGTGTAACTAATGGCCTACTAGGAAATGAGCAGTGGAACTGGGAAGTTTATAATGTAACTGGGGTAATTTTTAAAAAAAATGTCATGTTATGTTGGGTGGGGAGGGGTCATATTATTAGGTGTTGTGAGGCACTGTTATTTCAGAAGGAGACTCTTAGGGGAAGCCATAATGTTTCTATATGTTATACAAAACACTCCATTAAGAAACAGTGGTTCCCAGTGACTCTGCTATAATGGACAATACCGTTTTAACAATGCTTGTTTCAGACATGTAACCCTTCCTGAATAAAGCAGTGGAGATTTTAATTATATAATAATCTGCAATTCATCTCTTCCCTTTACCAACAGCTGGAAGAGCATTATTTGGCGACTCCTGATTGTATAAACAATTCCTCTACCCTACTGCTGCAAGATCTGTAGCTTGTATCTCATTCCCGTTGACGTGGCTTATAAAATGTGCCCTTTCATGTCGCCACTAATCTGTAAACCTTCTCCTTTCCTGTCTTTTAATTCCAGTTTAATTGTCGCCTTCTGACAGCTGGCTTGCTAAGATTCCTTAGAATTTACAGCGGGATAATGATGATATAATCAATGTGTGATGAGAATTGCTTGTAATCCACCTTTACAAGCCAGTTCTCCCAAGTCTCAGACCCTGCACTGTGTACTTGTTGTTCTTCCATGCAGAAGCTTGTGTTCTCTGTTTCCCTGGCTTTGCAGATGTAACTGAAAGTGCAGATAGCTGTCATACCTCCAGGACGCACTGCCAGGCAAAGAAAATATTTTCCCAGCTGTCACCAGTCTTTCTTATTAATGCAGATCACTTATGAAAAAGAGAATGCTCTGTAGAGCCTACTCTATCCCAGACTGGAGAAAAAAAAATTGATGCTCGACTGTGAAGAGAGTACAAATATACAGATCTACATTTAATTGTCAGCATTGTCTGCGATCAAAAGATTGGTGAAACAGACATTCTGCTGCCAGAATGAATTATTTAACTTTAGCACTAAATAAAACGAAGCAAATCATGCATCTTGTATGTATGTGCATTTTCAAAAGGACCATCAGTAAATGTGTCCATTAGTGGCATAAACAACATGAAGCAGAGATTATTTCTGATCTGTGATCCTCTGTGGACAAAGGTATTTTTTCATGGTTAACAAAGACCTCTGAGCTAATAGGTAACATCTTCAAGACCTGCAATAACTGATGAGAACATTCATATACATTGTTAGTAAGTGGTTATTTGTATATAATGTGATCACTTGATTAATGGTTATGATATACTGACTGCAGTCCATATCACCTCAAACACTAGAACAAGATGATCTGTGGATCATATGAAGCTTTGTTAGAGGAACCTTTCATCAGAATAAAGATTAGGTTTTTATTTTGGTTCATATTACAGCAGCTGGAGTAGCAGCTTGTATAAACTACATGAACTCAGGTGGAGGGCGGATGTGATTGGGAGGGGTAGGAACAGGAGTAAATGGGGTGTTGAGGGGTTAGGAAGGTATTAAAAGGGGGGCTGGCTTGGGGGCAGGCACCAGACAAGAGCGGTAGGCAAGTTAAGAAAGCAGTTCCCCCATCCCACCCTCCCTCTTTATTGGGGTCACGTGGGAAGGGATCGTGTCACAGGACTGAGGGCGGTGGTCCTGAGAAATGGGGTCAGGAATATGAGTTGAGGGAAATCTGCCTCAAGGAACTATCAAATTAAGAGAATGGTTATGGAGATGCCAACGTAAGGCATGGGGTCCTTTCTTGTCAGTTGGTTACCTATCGAACCGGTGGCATGCAGCCGATAGGGGGTGTGCTCTTCTAATTTCAGCTGAACTTCTGAGACCATCTGCCAAGGTGTGGTTAAGGTATATGCTTATGTTATGTTACAATAAATTGTTAAGGAGTGCTGTGGTCTTTCAACCCCAAAATGGTGAGTGAGTTTTTTGTGAAGAGTAAAACAGATTGTAATAGGTTATGGTGAGCCATGCACACACACCTGCACCAATAAAGTCACTAACCCGCAAGTGGCACTTTCCATTCCTGTTTAATAAGTAAAGGGGCATCACAGTGACTGGTTATCGATGGTTAAAAATAAAATGCTAGGTTTGCCCTTCCCTATTAAGTAAAACAAAAATACTGCCATGTCTGAAAGAATCCTTGTCCACAGAAAAATGGCATTGCTCAATTCAATTTTATTTATGTCCCATTTAAAGAGGTTATTTGAAAGTAAATTATTATATTGCTTACAAATCGGGGTATATTTTTTCATGTTATGTGTGAGGGTGTAGTGTACCTGTACAGAGGACAATGTTTTCATTTCCTTTTTTATCGACAACTCTGTGGGCTACTGAGCAATGATCTGTGTGGAAATGCTCTGTTGAGATTACCCTTAGTATTTGGGTTCCTGAATCAGAGATCAGTGTAACTTGGCAGTGCCTGAAAACATATCTGCAATCAAATATATCCCACAAATAAACCGGGCCTCTGTGTACCTCATTGACTTACAGAATTTTACACGTAGTGAATAATCACTGCATCCCCAGATATGGATGGGGGTAATAGATGGGGGTGTCAGACATAGCCAGAGGGTGTTTGGAAAGCAGAGAGAATAGAAAGTATAATTTCTGCAAAGCGAGAATAAATTATTTACATCTATAAGTTGAAATATTTGACACCGCAAGCAGCTTTCTGTAAAGTAAGTGACACATTTGTTTTCAGTCAGCATACTTTTTGCTCATTTCTTCCTTAACTTGTATAGTGGTATAATGAAGTTAAAGTTCTAATACACCTTTTTCAACCTTTTGAAACCTGCCATAGAGAGATTTTTAGAAGATTCCAGCAATAATTACAATACATACAAAGCAAACTTTGTTAAGGAGATATGTCAGTTGCTCCAACCCCTGTAGTTACAATATTGTGCGTAGGCATAAAATTTGTAACAAAACTGAACTTAGAAAAAAAACAACGAAATCTTATTGGAAGTGAAACGCCATTTTTCCTATTCAGTACTGGAAAAAATGGTATCTTTAAAGTGGACCTATCACCTCCTGATTTTTAACTGTTTTACATAGTCAGTGATTATATAACATAAATGAAACAGTTTGGGGGGAAAAAATCGTTAGGATAG
>JAKJJM010249430.1:0-11121 GCA_021901965.1 Pipa carvalhoi
AAAAATATAACTGTTACTGGCTACCACAATTATTTTTCTTGATTTCTTTTAGTGTTTCTTAAAGCCAGAAAGTTGCCATTTGAAATGCCTTTAGTTTTTTGTCAAATCTGTGATCTGCTTTTTTTTCTACAAAATTAAACAACTGAAGGAACATCCTCAGAGACTGGCGATTTCATAATTCTTGCCAGGGGTTGTAGATTGCTGAAACCATGTGGTATGCAGCTAAACTGATTAAAGATTTGTTTGGCATCTTCATCCCTTTAACACCAAATACTTCTAATTTATCCATTGTGCAATGCCTATAATAGATTAGTTCAGATGTGCACTGAAGGGCAGCAGAGAATTAAATGGAAACTGCAGCATGCATCACAACACATTAATAATCTATCCTGCCACAATGAGGCAATTATACATGGTTGTGTCCAACTAACTGAGAGATAAACCCTACAATTCAAGTATAATATTCTGTTTGATTGAAAGAGAATGAGACATTAGATTAGTTCTTAGATTTGAGAGATATATATTCAGAGTTTTTATTTAGCCTATTTTGCCTCAGTCCCTAAGTGTTACACACTTACAGGAGGAGCCATGATACACTGATCATGTGAAGTGTGTTTAGTTCAGAATAAAATGGAGAGGCAGATGTTACAGCTTTATAGGAATGGATTCTCACTCTAATAGGACTACTACTATACTAAAGATATATTTAGGCAACTGAAAATCAGACCTTTGCATAAAATAGAACAGTTTTATGCAAAAATATTGTTAAGCGTTACATTTTCTTTAAACAAAACTTGTGTTTGTGTTTTTATTGCAACATTAATAAAAAGTATTTTTTTAGTTGGGTATGAGTAAGACCTTGAAGGTACCAGAGTGTTAGTACCCTCAAATCTTGGTTCTTTTGTGGATGTTCAGGCTGCCTAGTGTTGCTGGTAAGTCTAGGTTAGGCCATCTCCATCTAGAGAGGAACATGAAAATCAAGAGTTCAATGACTCAGTGGGCGGTATTTATTAAGCCCGAAAAGACTCGACACGAGTCTTTTCGGGCTTAATTTGGGCAGTCCCAATTTCCACATTATGAAAATCGGTGTTTCTCGATTTCCATAATATGGAAATCGGGTATTTGTACTGATCCGTAGCCATAAGTTATAATGGCTACGGATTTTTTCAGTGCAAATATCCGATTTCCAGATTCTGAAAATCGAAAAATACCAATTTCCATAATGTGGAAATCGGGACCCCAAGAAAGTCGGAAAGACCTATAGCGGTCTTTCCGACTTTCTTAAATACCGCCCAGTTTGTCTTCCAGTGGGCATTGTTATATCCATGCTCTGTCTAGTTCTGGGGATACTGCACAGATGTTATTAATTAGGGCTGAATCTTTATAAAATGGTAAAGTTGTGGGGTTCCCAGGCAAATCATGTAACAAAGTTTCCCTATGTAGCCAGATACAGGCATTCCATGGAATCCAAATCATTTAACCATATCTCTGGCTAGTAGTGCACACATTCCGAGCAATGCCCTATCATGAGCCATGCAGAGTTCCAGATCTTGCTCCAGGAGAGAGTATAACTCTAGAACTGTGGCACAGCTGAGCCAGAACATCCTCACAATGTTGTCATCAGACAGCCCATCCAAAGAAGTCAAGAGACTGATGCCACCAGGAGCTACATCAAGTAGCTTTCTGGGGTTGTCAGATGCGGCAGGAGGCGGAGGAGTGCCCACTACAGCTTGTATTTCCTTGCTCAGACCCTTCTCCAGGGGCTCATCCACATCTGCCAAAAGGAGCCACAGCGCACCTAGTGATGCCAAATATAGAGTTGCCATATTGGGTATTGTGAGGTAGTGTGTAAGGTGTGATTTTTTAGGATCAATTATGAAGTGATGTCAGTGTGTTTTATTCAATTTAACCCCATATTTGTCAATGTAGGTAATTTTTGAGTTTTTACCATATCATTAATTATCAATATAAGAAAAAATTCCATTCCATTCCATCAAAAAGAAACCAGCTCTGCCAAAGTAACTCCATAGGAAATAATGGTTAATAGCAGGTTGAGGAAGGCGAACACTTTTGGTTGAAAAATTTCACTAGATTTGGTCTGTAGAATTGTAATAAAATAGAGGGTATTAAATTCAAAATTTGCATAGCGTAATCTAATTAATTCGCTGGGTGCTATTTGATTTAAATCTTTTCTGGCATATTGATATTTTTCCCATCAATTTTTTCTTAATCTTAATAAATTGGCGAAAACAATATAAAACTACTTTTTTTCCCCTTAGCGATAACGAGTTGAAAACCATTTTGATTTTTATAAATATCCCCTTTAAATCTCTAATTTCCTTGATACAATTGCAAAAAGCTGGAGGCACAGTTACCAGCCTGTGTAATATCAGTATATTTAATATTATAACGTGATCAATAAAATGGATAATTTATTCAAACCAAGAACCCTGAGTAACAACATCCTTGTAATTTTGGTTGAATCCCAGAAATGAGCAAACTCTGACATATGAATTCTAGCAAAACTGAGGCAGTTACACAGACAAGACATTTGGAAATATAACAATTGCATTATATCATATATATTTTATTGCTAGTAACTGTATATGAAAATGTTTATGAGAAGACTGCACATTCCAATTCGGTTTTGTCGTCATCCCAATAGCAACAACGGCAGCCTGGAAGCTCAATAAATAGGTTGCGTGTATTGGGTGATTGTGAAGCATTAGCGCACAGAAACAAATATCTGTAATATATAGCTATAGACCAAATATCAAGGGAAGGTAAATGTAACAGAATAATGTGAGTCAGTAATGCTGAGGAATATCTTATTTTATATCTTAATGATCTAGAGGGCTTAGGGTGATCTGTAATATAGAGATATTTGAGGAAAGTATATTCCCTTGGGGAGTTGTATCTAAGTTTAGATAGAGGTTGGGGAAAAGAGTCTTGTTTTGATCAGTGTCTATTCCTATTTCTCATGCATGCTGAGAACAGATTCCCACAATCTCTAGAGAAAGGCTAACAGGAAGTTCGATAATAGTGATTTTGTTTAACCAGAGGCGTGGAAATGAGTGGGTTAATAGTGGCAGAACCCTGTGAGCATGCTGCTGAGTTCCCAGACAACTTAATGGCATAAAGGCTAGTCTCACTATTTCTTTCTTAGTTTTTGTCCCTCCTCTGTTTTGCCTCCCCCCTCTCCCATTCTTAATGATTCCCACATGGTTCTTGGCATCTCAGCCAAGCCTCCTAGCATTGTCTGAAAACTCCAAATTTAGAAGAAATATGAAAATTGTCAAACAGTCAGTCCTTAGTGGGTAAAGCAGAAAACCTCTTAAACTGTCACAGGTCAATGCAAAAAGGGAGGGGGTGTCACATGACTTTACCCCCAGCCAATAGCATCCTAACATGACCTGACAGATGTGCCTTATAACAGGCTGGTCTTGCTTCCCTCCAGCTCATATAAGGTAAAAAGAAAAAAGATCTTTTCCCCCCAGATGGTTAGAGTCTGGTTTAGGGAAGCCCCTTGTCATGGGATCTGCACATACCAAAGAAAGCACAGTTAGACGAGATTCTGCTTCCACAAAAGTAAGGGGTAAAATGTGCAGAATGGTGACACAGTACTGAGTTTGCCCATATTATACCATCTCACACTGGACAAGAGGTAAGTGATCCTTTTTTTTGTACTTCTTATCTTGTGCTACTTAATACATTCACAAGTCGAGGGCTAATCAGAACACTGATTATTTTTGAAAATAAAATGAAATCTAAATCAGATGATAAAGCACTTTTGTCATAAAATAAATGCTTATCTTCAAAAACTTACTTTAAGAGATTTCTACACACCATACATGATTAACACATTGTCTCTCTTTATCCATTCTACCATTTAACTGACAGTGAGATCACCCAAACGCTTGATAGAATACAGCTCACCAGTAAAGAATTTTAGCAACAGACTAAATCTCTTGGCTCAGTTTCCACGTTATCTTTAAAGGAACATAACATTCAGTAATATCTATCAATTTGTAATTGCTATTTTGTAACAAATGTCACAAACAATAAGTAGGAAATGTGTCTTTGAATTGGAATTATGTGGAGAGCATGCTTTTCCTATATTTGAGCATTTGAGAACCATGTGATGATACATGTACACTAAGATATATACTTGTAATATGTTTGCTCTTATGAGTAGATATATGAAACATTTAATATTAGGCCATGATATTTCCAGAGCCTTACTTTCTACTATAATATTTCTACCTTCCATTTTCCATATTCATTTGTATTATTATTTCTTGGTTCCCTTTCTTATGTCTCTCTCCTTGTCTTGCTGTCTTTCTCTTTCAAAACAGATGCATCTTCTCTCATCCCCTCCATGCCTAGTCTAGACGTTTTCTCTTCCAAACCCCAGGACCGGCACAGCCCATCATCTGGAGCTGTCTGGAAGTCATCAAATTGCTTTGTTTATATCTGCAAGTTTTAGACTACTTTAAGATCTCCAACATGGGGTTGTAGTTAAAGACTTTAAACACTGCAATAAAGCTTAAAGAGAAGGTTAATTACATGGGAAAACAAAAATGAACAGTTTCTCAAATGGGTCACGTGTAAAATAATGCTTGATAGCTTCTTCTCAGATAGGATTTCATGACCACTGTTAAGGGTAAAAAAAATTACCAAAAACACCCCAATGATCACTAGAGAGCTATATATTTACATGCTAATATGCCTAGCCCTGTAGGCTCTTGGCTGAAAAAAGTTGTTAACATAAGTAGAAGAGTTAAATTTAAAATTCATATATGTTTTACATAGGCAAGTTAAATAGTAAAGGTGCTAAATGATAATTAATGCAGACTTGAATTTACATTAACTCTAAGAAGCATTTGGAATACGTAAGATGCGATGCACATTGCTCCAAAAATGAAAAAAAAAAGTGTATTATGTTTCGTGATATAACATTTAAATAACAAATGAGAATGTACAACATAACAATTTTCATGATAGAAATTTGTGTTTGTGTCTTGGCTGCTGGGTTGAATGTGTTACCCTACTGTTACAGCAGCTTAAGAATAACAAAATGTAGACAGACAATCTCATGTATGTGTGTGTGTTTTGCCTTCACAAGAATTTCTTTTTGCATATTTGTATTTAAAGATGAGACATACGATCACATTTATTATAACTTGATTGAAGTATAAGACATGTTTATGGGAAACTGTTCTAGTTTAGATATTTACTTTCAGTGAAGTCCATAGAGATGACAAAGAGCTCAGGCTTACTGCTGTAAAATGGAAAACTTTTTTGTAGCTGAGCTGTTTTTATTAGGCTCAATATTGTCTATGGTGCAAAAGAAAGTAGTCTGTGTGGTTTATCCCGTAGAAAACAGTTGATTTTATTGTTCCATCTGAGCTACAAAACACATAGTGTGTCTCTGGCCTAAAAGAGATTACAATAAGAATAAACAACTGTATTAACAATATAAATCATTTTGATTTAAAACCAAGGGACTACAGCAATTGAAATTAAGATCAGTGTTTGTATACTATGGGTTGAATATTGATGATAAGGAGGACAGAAATTTTGCAAGTCTATTGTCTAACGCTGTAATTTCAAATTTTTGCACCCATAGCTTCAGCATCGGAGTGATGTCTTGGGAGTATATTTACAAATATGTTTAAATTTTCAAATGTTGTTACCCTTAGCAACCAATCAGGCACTGTTAAATTATTCTAACTTCAGTGAGGCGATCAGAGACAATCTTTGATTGGTTGCTGGGTTACAACTCCAGTGCATGCACTGATTTACACATATCAGAGGCATACATACCATATAGACAGGGAAGACATCTGCTACTTGCCACCATACTGCTTAAAACTGGTAACGTATTGAAAAATTGTGGTGGAGGTATGGGCCCAGTGCAGATTATGTATGTATGTATGCATGTAGTAATATTGTCTTTTAGATTATGAAATTTCCCTGCACTCATAGCACTAAAAGCATCATGTGGTCCGGCAATACTTTACTTTACATGTGATATATTGGTAAAAGAAGTGTTCTTTCTACTAGCAGTCAAAAAAGGTTTTAAAAATAAACAACAAAAAAAGAAAATGCTTAGTTTCTTGTGTGTTATAACATTTTACAGATCCGATTGACTAAACTGTATGGCAGTACTGAAATTTTACAGCAAGTAACATTCTCTTTGAGTAAGTGTGGCCTGGTAAGTCTGCCAAACCTCACAGTTAACTTCCTGTAAAATACGGGACATGGTTTTGGCAGGCAAAACACCAGCTGGTCTAGATTCAGCCACTTTAACCTCTGGAATCACCCTGAGGCTTTGACTGTTATGCTCATGTTATGACTAGTGGGTTTAAAGAGTTCCCTTTATTACTGTAAATGTTCAACCAAATAATCAGGTAAATAATCAACTGTTTAATCAGAAGTTTATAATATGATTGTCATTGTCAGATTTCTTTTGATACTTAACTGGAATATGTGCATTTCAGATGCCGCTAACTTTGATATTTAACAATTTTCATATAAGCATGAACATAAAAGAAAAATGATTAGGATTATTTACCATGCATCTTTCAATACAGGAAATGATTTGTATGCTAATAGTGCTGTACATACTCACCCACTTTGAATTTGTTGAGATGATGCTGGTATTGTAGTTCAGTGATAACCCATTCTATTTTTTTAAACCAACATTTCAACTATATTTTAAAATGATCATACTATAATTACAGTATAATTGGGGTTCCGTAACAGTAAGAATGATTTTCTATCCTCATTTATGTGAAGCATTTTAGTGAAAGCCATTATCAATTCAATAAAACAATGCACACAGAAAGACTGCTATACACTCAGGGCCAGATTCTGTAAGCTCCATACTTCTGGGGAAATGCCTTTGCAAAGGCATTTCCCCAAAGTGCATGTGGCGCGGCCGCTGAAATAGTCGCAGTCGCGCTTCATGAACAGGCAAACAGAGCGGTAGAGCGGCCGGCCGCTCTGTTCGCCTGCTCTTGAAATGCATGAAGTGCGACCGCGGCTATTTCAGCGGCCACACCCCATGCACTTCGGGGAAATGCCTTCGCAAAGGCATTTCCCCAGAAGTACGGAGCTTACGGAATCTGGTCCTCAATGTATACAGTATATACTTTATTATAGTGTTTAACTACAAAGTAACACCGTGGTCCTTTGCTAAGCAATGTGCATGAGCTTTGTGCAATATGCATGAATAAAGTTAACACTGTATAACTTTATACTTTATTTTCTATTCAAGTTATAATTTAGTAATGAGGGTCTGCTTTATTAGTTCTGCATTGTTCTGAACCTTATTCACTATTGGTGATGAAATCTTTAGCAGTCTGCAATAGTTAAGCAACATATGCTTTTCCATTAGGACTTTCCAGTTCTGTACTTCTGCCAAATATAATACAAAAGTGGTTCTGAATGCAGTTTCTTATATCTGCCACCCCATTCAGTTTGACAAGATTATTTAAGAGCATGCCACAGGTTAGATTTTTCAATAATTTTACAATTATCAAAATTGTTCTAACAATAACATTAAATGATACAGGATTATATTTATCCAGGGGAAACAATTTTGGCTGGGTTTCCTCCCTTTCCATTTAGTTATTTTATATGTTCTGCTTATTTATGAAAATTGTTTTGTGAGCGCCCTTATATATTTCACTTCATTACCATTCCCTTTTACATTTTTCCTTCCATAATTCTAATGACATTTAGTGGCATTCATCAACACCAACATTTTTCAGCTTTCTTTAGCTGAAAATTGTTTTTCACTGGAGACCTGGTAGAAACCATGATCTCCTATGGATCATCAGAGGTTATTGGAAAGGAGAAAATTATTCAAAGCACAGTTAAAATACTTGACGAAACAGGCAAAAAGTTTAAACAATTGAAATAGACATTTGTTACTATTGTTTTATGCTTTTATTAGTTTTAGTCATCCATTTTTTAAAAGTAATTTCCACATCTTTTCCACAGAAACTCTGGTGTTAAGCCATAAGGTAAAAGCTGCCACATAAAAATGCAAAATTTAACATGCAATGCTAGTCAATTTTTGCTGCACCCTTCTTTTCCTGTGGGCTCTATTGTGAAATAATGACTCTAGCAGTCTGTCCCCAAGCCCCCTTTTACTTACTGGCACCACTACCACTGATTGCTTCCAGTTTTGGTGCAAATTTGGTATCAACACTAGAAGTAGTTGTTGGCAGTGATGATTGTAGCTGAATGGGGGCTCAGGGACAATGTATTCTGAAGCTTTTTTTCATGTTTTCCGAGTGCAAAAAACACATAGTTGGACACTAGCCTATGGTCAGTAATTCAGTTATATGGCTTAATTAAGAAACGAGATTGCCATAAATTTGTTTGCATAAAGATGATGTGATTGGTTATTTGATTAGTATATGGACTCATCACTATGATAGCAGCAACCAATCAGAAATGAACTTTAATCAGTTTAGTGCAATAAATGAAAAAAGACTGTATTTTACAAGTTGGTCACTGACTTATTATGCAGATTTTTAGCTAGGCTTAGCTGTTACCAGGGTACCAGGAAATATTCCAGATAAGATTAATTTGCTGGTTAGTAATTTACTAATAGAAGAAATTACATTTTTTCTATGCTAATTTTGATCTAACACTATTTCTTTGCCCAGAAATACACAAAGATGTTCTCAAAAAAAAAAAAAAACACTTATTTCTTGAAAACAATTGGCTTAGAAATATTAGTATTTTTTTTTATATAAAATACTGTCAAAAGAGGCATTATAATAATTTAACATCAGTCCCACGCTAGTGTTACAAATACAAATTTTCAAATTAGATTTTTAAGACTCCAAATATAACAATTCAGCCATTTTATACTTTTAAAACTATGACCAGTGACCATGCTGTTTTTATGAAAGCTTAAAGGACCAGTAACACAAAAAAAAAATTCCCATTTGGATTAGCATGGCAATTATTCAAATACAGCACATTTCATTCATTAATTTTATTGTTTTCTGTCTGTTTGTATTTTTACTGATAGCAGCAATTTTGTTAGACAGACAAGTCTGGAACAATTCAGTCCCATTGTATTCTATGGTGCTTAAGATAATACATACTCAGGAAATGTACCCTAAAGCCCAATTTTTAAAGATAAATAGCTAAATATCTTACTTTATAGACAATTTAGAATTTCTGAAAGCGCAGATTCAATATATGCATATATATATATATATATATATATATATATATATATACACACATATACATACACTACAGATCCATTTGAAGAAATTTCATTTTTTGGTGTTCCTGTTCTTTTAAGGTTGAAAGCTATATTATGTTTCAGAAAATGCCTTTCCATATTGTCATTTGCAGATGTTGTAGTATTTTATTTTTTAAAAATCCTCTTCTGACTTGTTATTAAATTAAAATTCTATAAAACGGCAAAATTCTCAATAAATACATTTTGCTGTTGAACACTACTGTACTAAAAAGGTTTTGTCAATTTGCCTTCCCTTACATACATTTTTATATATTTTGCAACTGACTGCACACAGTAGCCAACTTTTAGGTGAGGTTTAATGATCTGATCATCTAATGGGTTAAGTGCTATGTGTGTGTTCTGCTGGTGACCACACGTCACTGTGGTTGCTGGCAGACCAGATTTACCAAATTTACCAATAAAGAGTAATTCAACAATAAACTGTTCCTTATTAATACAGAACAATTGTCTTACATCAACTAAATTTTGCCAGACAAATCATCCTGTGTGTAGCCAACATTATTCATAAATGAAAATATGCAGGGAAGGAACATTTTGTACACAAAAAAAAAAAAAAAATCTACATGCTCATGCCTAACTTTCTGTTTAGGGAAAGGTAATGACAGATAAACCCTTATAAGGTATAGTATGTTTCCTACTTAACTGTAAAACTAAACAATGTTTAGTCTGTGTAAAGGCTTGGATGGAATAACACTACAAGAGCATGTAAGCATTGGAGGAGGATATCAGAAGTGCTTAATGCCATGACTCAGGGTCTGGCGGAATAATAAATAGTTCAACAAGACAAATAGGCATATTGATAGTAGGTAGGCTTTTTCATTATCACCCTGATTTATGTATAAAAACACAAAAGAGATAAAATCTCTAAATACACGTGGCGCCAAAAATACAAAACAACAAAAATGCCAGTTGCACTTGGAAAGAACAAATAATGTCCCACAACAAATGTCCAGTAAGACGTATGCGCTTTGACCCACGAAAGGCAGACTGTCCTAATTCCTTCAAGGAAATGGTGAAGAAGGTCTCGATGAAACCAAACAGCTGTGGTAGCGCTACCACAGCTGATTTATGTATATTTTTGTGTTTTTATTTTGTTTGGATTTTTTATTTCACTGATTTTTTTGTTTCTACCCTAACCATTTTTGGGGGGGAGTCTCAGCATTTGTTAAGCAATCAATATGTGAACTGATCATATCAAGGTTAATTGCTCCTCCCTCGCAATTATAAAAAGATAACGATCTTTAGCAGTTCACCTAGTCAAATTGACACCACTCCTCCACTTAGTCACATTTGCACAACTCCTCCACTTAGTCAGTAGTAGAAGCACTTGTGCAAGCGCATACTAAATGATGCGAAGAGTTCCGTAAGTTAGCGACTCATGTAGTTGCTCAAATTGGTTGTGTATTCACCACTTCGCAGAGTTTTCTCAATAAGCGAACATGAGGCAGTGGAGAATAGATGCAAATTCAAAGCTCTGCACAACTATTCAGACTTTAGTCAATGAGGCTCTCAATTCTTTTTTATCAAAACATGTTCAGTCACAATTTGAAAAATACAACTGTTTGAATCCTGTCCTAAACTGATTAAAGAAGAACTAAAGGTACCTACACACAAACACATATATAAGTAGCACACCTATCTGCCTCCTAAATGGTGGTATTAAAAAATCCAGAATCACTCTGTAGTCTCTGCACTGTCCCACTGAAGTTTGCTCAGCTGTGTACAATGATGGCAGACATTTTGAATATATTAAGCATGCTAATCCTGACCTGTGACATCACTGCAGAAGTTCTGGCAGGAAGCTACATCTTATCAGCTTCACA
>JAKJJM010250345.1:0-10539 GCA_021901965.1 Pipa carvalhoi
GGGGCGGGTTGTGTGCAGGAAGTCAGGCTCTGGCATTGGGGGCGTGTCTATTGGTGATTGACAGGCTGGACACAAGATGGCAGCTCCCACAGTTTCAATTTGGGGCAAGTTTACAGTGAGTATAACTTAACTATCCTAATTAATTTTTTTACCCCAAACTGTTTCATTTATGTTATATAATCACTGACTATGTAAAAATGTGAAAATCAAGGAGGTGATAGGTCCACTTTAATGCACTTTTCCCATGTCTGTATTGTATTTGTGTTGTTAAATTGTACAGTGCTGCGTAAATTATTTGTGGCGCTTTCTAAATAAAATTATACATACATACATGTGCACTCTGCCTATCTAGTATCTGCTTTCTCTGTCACTTGCTTCTCCTGCTACTGCCAAATTCTTGCAATAGCCTTGCTTGTTTGACATATTTGACTAGTTATTACTTAATTTCGGTTCCTGTCTCTGTTTTTCCTTCAAACATTCAATGAATGTCTTGTTTACTAATTCAAATCAATGTGCAGTAGGCACAGGATTTAAATATAACTGTAGGAGAAACACTTCGGGGGTTATACTGTAAAGTCTGAATTGTTGTGTAAAGGTGTGAATTCGCCAGCTAAAGGCAGTCACAATAGACAGTTACTGTCGCAGTCGCGAATTTATAATGAGAATTTTGTCACAGTTGCGACTTTACAAAGGAAATGTCAAAGCTGGAACTTTAAAAAAATTGTTGTGGTCATGTCTTTATAATGGGAATCCACTGTGTGCGAATTGGACAGTCGGATTCTCACGTTACAGAATGGCCCCCTTCATGTCTGCATTGTTGATGAACACTTGGGCTGTAGCATTCTGTAAAAGTCCCTTACCATACTAGGTCATTTTGAACTCATTCTTAACTCTCTGAAGTCTGTAACATGATATGTGTCTTCATTTTTATGCTTTTTTTTTATATACTCTGTGATGCAGTATATAGATGCATGTATAATTGGTGGTGATGATGCAAATGTGTTTTTCGCTGGTGTGTATTTGTACAATTCAGTGACAATAGATTGAATCTTATCTTAGTATTAATAGTCAATCTTGAACAAAAATATGAAAACTGAAATGGTGCTATTATGTGTATAATTTTGTCATGGTTTCTAAATGACCACATTCTCCAATTTTTCTTCATAGACTGATGTTTCCACATCCCTATTCACAATGCAGTCAGAGCAAAGTACTGTTGATATGCCGGTAAGTAGTACATTATTTGAGAAGGTTTCATATTATTATAGCAATGCTGAAATGCATTTGAAAGATAATACTGTATATATTCTGGAATGTAAGTCTTAATCCAAATGATATAATATTGTGTAGCCAGATGGATCAGTTTTGATCATTTGTTGGCATAGTGTAAGTTAGTGAAAACTTATATTTTCTAGTAATTTTTCATTCCTATTCAGTTCTGTCAATGACTGAAAGATTTTTAGAATCATACCCATATACAGTACAAATTCAGAAGTCAGACTAACCCTTTTTAATATCCTGCCTATGCATTTACTTAAACCTCCAACAGTTCTTTGACATGTAATTGTCACTGTTAATTAATAATGCAAAAAGAATTTGTTTATTTACTTATTTTCATTTGTTTTTGCATGTATAGAAACCTTTTTTAACAGAGTCCCTCCTCTTATACCAACTTCCTCTTTAAATGATCAGCATGGAATCTCATGCCACTGGCTTTAGAGTTCTAAAAAACACAATAATAAAGAAGCAGGTGGGCAGAAGCTCTATGAGGTTGCACACCTGCAGGATTATGATTGGTTACTCAGAATTCTCAATCATTTAGTCATATCCTTGGCCTTGAACTGCTGAAGAGGAAGTAGATGAGAGAGTAAGAGCTTCTAAAAGAATATTCTTAAAAACTAAAAGAGGTGAATATAATTAATTAAAATATATTGAAAACACATTTATTTAACAGTGACAAATACATAGGAAAATAACTGTTGAAGACTGGACTGTTGCTTTCATGAAATTCAGAGAGAAACCTGCATAACACTCCTGTTGCTGTCATATTATTCATGTATGCGGCATTGGTGTACACAATATTATATGTAGTAGTATATAATTCAGTTTATTGTAATATAACTCTTGAATTATTGTGCACAATCAAATTTTCCAAAGAAATGAAAATATATGTAAAGAGATTTTACTTCCAAAATGTTTTGTTTCCCCATTTAAAACAATGTAATTAATTCATTAACATCGAGTAGCACTGAAAAACCTATTTACTTTTATTCTGAAAGTACTTTTTTGTGCTTGCATGGGGAGGATATGGCTGTTTACCCTTTACTAACACAACAGTCCTACATAACTCAGTGATATAGATAAAAGTTGTCATTTTTACAGAAAGATAGTTAAATAAATAATTTTTCATAATAAGTGTAGCCTGGTGAGACAAGTACAAAATCTTCTACCTTTAAATAGCAATTACAAAAAATGAAGAACTTCAGTTCCAAGAAAACAATGTTGTTAATGAATGAGTCAGAAATGAAGTAGGATTATTTAAAATAGAAGATTTTCAAATACTTTAATGGGGCAGATATATATAGGGAAAGATATACTTGAAGGGACAGTAATGCCAGAAAATGCTGTTTATGAATTTAAACTGACATGCATTTAATGTGCCTCTAAACAGTTCTGATTTCCAGAAATTGTAATATTTCAAATACATTTGCTTTCACTTTTTGGGCATTTGTGTGCCAGCCATGAACATTTATTAATGACACTGAGCATGATTATGCACATTATGTTTCATGGCAGCTTAGTGGCTAGAATTTTTGCCTTGCAGCACTGGGGTCCTGGGTTCAATTCCACCCAGGGCATCATTTCCACGAAGTTTCTGTGTTCTCCCTGTATTTGCATGGGTTTCTCCTCAATATCCAAAGACATGCTGGTAAGTTAATTTGAGTCTGACCAGACTAACTCTAGTCTGAAGTGAATGAGTAATCTGTAATCAGTGCTATATAAATGCCATAAATAAAAATAATATTAACACATAGATAACAAATGCATATCGGGTATTCAGATTTAATTTTATATTTATATAGTTGTTACTAATTCTTTATCTGCCAGTGCATTAGTTAAAGTTGTTTAGGGACTAATGGACATGAAAAATATTGTTTCGAGTCTTATTCCTTATTTTTAATACAGTATAAAAAAATCAGGAAAAAAAACTAAGGCAAGGTCTAAAATTAAGGCAATACTTAATGTTTTCTTTACATTTGTGTATTTATGTGAATTGTTTTTCACTGATAATTTCATACTCAGGGTAGATTTTATTGAAAGAGGAATTTAGTTATGAATAAACATGTAAAAACAAAGTATAAGCAATAACAGATGGAAAACTTAGTATTGTATGTACATCTCAAAGCTGCAGTAATATCTCAGTAACATGGAGGTAGATGATAAATGACTGGTGTAATGACTAAGCTCTGTTTGACCCTCTGTTCAGGTTTTAAATAGAACACTTTCTGTCCTGTTACAGAGGATAGTCTAATCAGGTAGTTCTGGCAAAGTAATGATCGTAATATTGAGCATCTGAGTTTGATTCAGGGTCTGCTAAATGATGCAATCACAGACAGGTCAATAAAGTCCACATAAAATTTATTTTGATTTTCCTCAAGGTTTTATAAAGTCACAATGAGATAAGTAAGAGAAGGAGATTTAAGTACATAGATGAGTTTTATCTTTTTGATAACATTTTAAAAGCCTCTGTCATGAGTTTCATCTTGCATGATTATAAGGGTGTTAATAAGTGGTTTCATGTTGTGTGTTATATAGCACTGTAGATCATAGATGATCATATACTCTAGAAGATTCCAGTATTTGGATTTAGTATATATCCAAGTAGTCTTATATTAGTTCTCAAGCTAATTAATAGCCATGGCAAGATTATATTTTGTATTTTTTCTCAGGAGAATGCCATTTAAATTTACTTTTTGTACACCAATAGCCCCCACCAATATTAGCTTGCAGTTTGTGAACTGTGGTTAGCATCAATTTGAGATCAGAATAAAACTGCTGTATGGTGTTCTCATCCATTCTCCAGTTACATCTAATAATTTTGGCCAGTTTGTTTTATTAGATGTAGAAGGATCATGAGACTTTTCTTGACACAAATAGGAGGTCAATTAATCTAAGTGGCGATCTTGTTCTTGAAAATAAAAACCATTGTTATGGATGCATTTCAATCTTGTCTGCTATGTCCCTTATCTATGAAAAATGAGAGAGATGAATGCACACCAAACACTATATTATTTGACCGTGATGCTAGCCTTCATATGAGTAAGGCAAGGCAAAAATAGCAAAGTGAAAAAGGTTTATTCTCTTTTTTTTCACTTTCCTTCTCTATGAAACACATTTTGTCCAAGGTGGTATATTTGACATGGTTAATGTAGATGATAGCAGTGCCACCTTCAGAACTGTCACTGTTGAAGTTACCGGTAAGGGAACTGTAAAATTGTTTTAACCACAAAACGATGATGCTGCTAGTTGTGGTATATTTGCCAGGAGGCAGAGGCATAAGATTAGAGTATTTTTTTTAACATTTTTCCCTTAATGAGTGAGCTGAAAGATCTTGAATAGTCCAAGTTCAATGAACCATGTCCTACATGTAGTTTGGTGGGATCTCTGTAAATTACAGGCATAACTCATTTACTATTAGTGAGCTATAATGCATCACTAAAGGGAGATTGTGCATTAAAACAATTAGCATAGGAACTCCAGTCACAGATGTTATCCATCTGATCTTAGAAAGTCAATTACTATTTTCACTATTAATTAATTTTTTGCAGTTGGATGGAAGTCCTTTACAATAGCTGCCCTACTGCACTCTTCCGCAGTTACAAATTAGAAGACAATGTATGTTTTTTTGGGTTGTTTAGATCATAAAAACCTATTTATTGCAGAGAATGCTACCTTAACATAGTAATGTAGATTTTAAGGATAAAAAAGGTACAAGTTCACCCTATTATCCTGCAATGTTGATCCAGAGGAGAGCAAAAAACCCATTAAGCAAAAGCCAAATATACTCATCTTAGGGAAAACATTTCTTCCCTACTCAAATTATATCAATCAGAATAATTCCCTGGATCAAGAACCTACCTCCAGTTATCTAGTATCCATAACTTCAAATATTTCTACACTCAAGAAAGGCATTCAGACTCCTTTTGATTTATTTTCTTGAATCAAACATAACTAGGCAGAGAGTTCCTTAGCCTCACTGCTCGTACACTAAAGATCCTCCTTCCATTTGGTGCAGAAACTTTCCTCTAGACGTAGAGCATGTCCCTTTAAATAAATCATGGGAGAGATCACTGAAGTGACCCCTGATATATTTAGTCATACTTTTTCTAGACTAAATAACTCAATATTAATAATATAGGTATTGATATTGATATCTTAGATGTAATCAGTAGCATAGTACGGTATATTAAGCATATTTACAGACAGAAGGAATTAGTACCTTTTTTTTTTTCTACCCAAAAAAGGAAAGAGAAAAGATATGAAATAAAAAAGTTTTAAAAAGCACATTTACCAGTTTGTTGGCAAGCAAGCAAATATTTTTCCATGTATTCATTTTCTTTCTTTTTTTCCTATCAGAACAGTACATAAAACATTAAGGGGGTTTTTTACTAAAGGGCGAACTCACCTAGCATTAGTGACTTCTTGTCTATTTGCATCACTATGATCAGGAAGACACAAATTCACTTCTCCTTATTCATGAAGCAGCTGTTGGATGTGTAGTGCAGTGCAGTCTGTCGGACAATAAGGGGATTCGGAGTCATGTGAAGTGAGGTGAATTCCCACAGTCAAGGGCAGTGATGTCATCCTCACAATGTCCAACTAACTGTATTAAGTGAATAATATATCCCTTTCTATGTCACCTTGTCCCTAGGTCATGTTGTCAGTTGGTCACAGGGTTTATTGTCACTTTTGAATAAACAGTCGCCTTACACAACACCAGAGCCCTACCATCAACCTCCCCATTTCGCCACTCTGATGTGGCAAAGTCAAACAGGTGAATTCGTAACATTATGCCTTGCGGAATTTGCTCTCTCAACAGACTCCATTGCTTGCTGAATACCCAAATTACCTGTGCATGCACATGCAAAGGGATGGAAGAGCTCTGTAAGTCTGTGACCATCATAAGTCTCTGAGTTGGTAGTGAATTCATCACATCGCAGAGTTTGTTGGAGAAGTCGCAAAAGCATATGAATTCGGACCTTTTGCAACTGTTTGTCCTTTAATAAATAACTCCTTGAATTTCAAAACAAATCTAACATTGGGGCAATATTTTCATTTTTCATTCCATATAGGTATTTATTAGGACAGATTAACTGAGCTTTTCTGTATAAATTTGTCATTCTTAAGTTTTTTGTGCCATGATATGCCTGAAGAAGAGACCTAAGTAGTCTCAAAAGCTTGCATTTACCATCTATTCAAGTTAGCCAATAAAAGGTATCACCTATACTCGATTTGTCTCTGCTAGGATTTATAGATTTACACATGTTTAACATGGAAGACAATTCTTCCACTAAGTTTAGCATATAAAATCTTGTTTACATGAGATACAATCACTGCAATTTCCCTGTCCAAAAACAAAGTAATCACTGTTGTCCTTGTGTAATCAAAAAGCAACTGGTTTTAAAATTCTAACATTTGTAAACATATATATATATATATATTTTTTTTTTTTACAAACAAAAACCCAAAACTTCCATCTTCTGATAACACTGTTTTGTATATAAAAAAAAAACCTCTAAATGTGTGTATAAAGTTCTGTAAATCATTTTTATTATGACAAAATAAGGTGGAGTCAGATGTAGCTGTCCCAGTGGAAATCAAGGATGATGAGCCACAGTCACAGGCAGATACTCCTGCTGAGGATACTAAAACTACTGAACCAACAGAACTAGCAGAGAAGCCAGTGGTGAGTTGTAGCCATCACCATCCATTTCACCATCTCCAGCCAACTCATCCAAACATTAAATCATGCTTTTATATTGAGCTTCTCATTCCATTCATAGCACTAAAAAAATGTATTTTAAAATAAAAAAGAACTACAACTACAATCCTAATACCAAAGAAGTTGGAACTCTGTAAAATATAGAGAAAACAATAATGCAATAATTTGAAACATAGAACGCATTTCAGAAGTTAAGTTAGACCTGTTTCCATTTCATTTGAAAACAATTAACTCATTTACAAATTGATGGCAGCAACATATCTCAAAAAAAGCCAATAAGATAAAAATAGATATGTTAACATACATAGTTAAGGTAGATTGCTACTGAGTCCACTAAACCAACTCTGTTATGCTTGCAATTTACAAGAGAATAACAGACTGAATAGCAATTGATTCATTGCTTCAGGTCAGTTTCCAGACTGGCCCAATGTGTGGTGTTTAATTAAGATGCTGCCATCCTTCCACTATATGAAAAAAAGGAAAAATCCCCATACAAATGCTGCAACTAAACAATGTTAAAAACATATTTGTATGTTTTTAACATGTTATATCATTTATTAGTTTCGTTTACTGGTCATTGAGTGTATTTACCAGACATTTTATAATGGTAGCAGACTGGCAACAATTAAAGACTGGTGTAACTTCACAACTATTATAGTTGAACATTATAATGCAAATTATTTAGGGATATAGTAACATGGTGGCATAGCTTGTTTCAGGAATACCATGTCTTTCCCTGTATACCACAAATAAGCTCAGCACAAATGCTTTGCAATTAGTTACATTTTTAGTTTTGCATTATTTAAAGATCAGACAATGGTAAACAACCTGTTTTCCTTCCCAAGCAATACCAAAGCTATCCCCAAATTGTGTCAATAATATTCTGGATTGCATTGATTCATGCTTACATGAAAACATTAAAATTAAATTGGATAAAGCTAAAGAAGAACTAAACCACCAAAAACAAAAAAACTATATTAAATAAGTACCTTATAGTAAGCTCCAACGATGCAGTCCCAGCTTCATCTGTGCTGTATTTTCTCTGCAGGGAGGCAGACTTCACAGCTCTTAGGCTGTCACAGGAACTGGTGCAAAGATCCACCCCTTATGCAAATGAGCTGTTACATAATCACACTCATTATGCCCAAGTGAGAGGAGAGCTCTCATTGGGGAGAAATGAGCGTGATGATGTAAATGCTCTATTTCAATGCCAGTGATAGTGTGTGGGAGGAGCTGCCCCCTCCTTCAGCGTTCTGAAGTCTGCCTCCATGCAGTGAAGATACAGCACAACTGAAGCTGGGACTGCATTGTTGGAGCTTACTATAAGGTACTTATTTAATGTAGCCTCTTTTTTTTAGCTTTAGTTCTCCTTTAATGGTTTGCAGACCAAACATTCTTGTAATAAGCTCATTCATTTGTGCATCTGTATATGTTTAATAGTGAAGAAATACATGAGCACAAATAGAGGAATGTGTATACTGTGCAACATAAGTACTTTTACTGCTAGTGGCTATATGAATGATGTCTCAGACAAATGTTTTGTTCCTTTATTATCATAAAGTATTTGTAGAAAATATACCAATGTACCAAATGCAATGCTAAGATTATTTTAATGTTTAATATAAGTATGTCCCTTTGTTAAGGATTCATTTAGTCATCTCATCTAAAATCCATTTTGCCTATTATGTCCAGATATTTTAATTTCACATAATACATGATAAATACTGTACTGTTTCCTTCTTATGAAGGAAATGGTTGAATTTAAAGAAGCCATGGCAGCTACTGACACAGAAAAAGAAGATGATGAGGTAGGTATTTTCTCTTTAATCCAAAGCAATGGACATTTACTAAACATTCTGGGGGTTATTGGGTAAAGTGAGAATTCGACTGTCGAATTCTCAAACAGCAGATTCCAATAGCAAATCTGCGACCGCGACAATATTTCCATAGTAAAGTTGCAACTGCTACAATATTCCCATAATGAAGTTGCGACAGTAACAGTCTATTGCGACTGTCTTTAGCTAGTCAAATTCACACCTTTATGTGACAATTCGCACTTTAGCTAATAACCCCCTCGGTAGTTCTTAGTAAAATATATATGCTATATGTATTTATACTGCTGTGCTGAAGTAAAATGAAATATTATCACATCCAAAAAATTTACAAATACTCAGTGGAGCAAACTTTTAAGGTATGTATTTGCTATCTTACCATCAAGTCACAAAAGAAGTAATAGATTTTACCAATGGCCAACAGTTTTCAACAATAGTATACTTTACAAATTGTGTTCAATATTAATATTGGCCAATATATGCACATATAGAATGGCACCCAAATTTGGAAAAACAAATTGTATTCATAAAAAGTTGAAAATAGCAAAACAAGGAAAGCATGGATCAAACCTTGCAGGAAATGTTTCACCCTCGATAAATATCTCAAAGGTTTACTCATTTGTTGGGGGGTTAAGTTCAGTAGCCTGATTGATAACACCTTATTCCCGTGAAACCACAACTGTACTGTAAACAAAAAAGAAACCTCTTATAGGAGAATATTTACTAAGACCATTTCTGCCATATAAATTAGTGTCACCCTGTTTCACTGTCATTTTCATTCTCCTGTACTTTTTCGATTTCCCTCATTTATAAAGGACTGCTAAAAATGTCTCCCCATCAAAATAAATTATTACAAATACAGATATCAATCAGTTGACAGGAACACATTTTTCAGTGTTTTCTATTAGGTTAATTTTCTGTTTCAGATCGATATTAACATTCTTTTTGAAACGGATATCTTTTTTGACTCTGGCTAAGCGACAGGACCAATTTTCCAAGGAATAATTAGTTTACACCAGGTGTAGGGTGATGAAATTGCCTTAGAACAGTTTAGTAAATAGGTGGAAACAGCAAAATCTTTGCAAGTAGTCTGTTTCATTTTTCGACTTCGACAGTGAATATCCCACATTGTATTATAAAGTATGTTCATTCATATCTATGTACATAGAAGCCCCTTGGGGGGTCAAGGTCATTTCAAGCTTTCTACTGCTATTTAAATGTATTTGCTCCTTTTTTTTTATTAAAGTCTTTATTGGTTTTAGCACTGTTGTGTGCTTATGTATACATTTGTATTACAATGTCATATTTTTTTAACATGTCTTCTTTCTTGTGTGATAACAACAAAACAATATCGAACTATACATTAACAAAAATGTCGGTCTCTGTGTCCTATTTGGAGATGAATGTTTTTAGGTCATAGCTAAGTCAAGGTATTGTCGGGTAATTCTTTGAATATTAACCATTTTTCCAAATTTTTTCTGTATTTGTCATATTGGTTCAGGTTACAAGCAGTTATTCTTTCATATTCAGCGTTCAAATCGAATGTTTTGAGAATTTCAGAGTACAGTGGTACTTTGGGTGACCTCCAGCACTTTGCTATGCTTAAAGGAGAACTATAGTCAAATTACATCTTTACATATGTTGTACTATACCTTAGTGTGAACCCATTCATCCCTTTAGTTGTTTCATCTGAAGCTGGATAAT
>JAKJJM010250933.1:0-11000 GCA_021901965.1 Pipa carvalhoi
AGCTTGAAACAACATTGTCGACACTGCAGGCTTGTCGGATAGAAAGGCTGTAGGAGGCGCGGATTACTTGATTGACAAGTAAGCGCCTCCTACCAGCCTTCCTCTCGCAATACGCACAAGCATATCTGACACGCCTTAAGGGGCGTGTCAGAGTGGTTGATTGGCAGGTTGAGCACAAGATGGCGGCACCCACAGCTTCAAATCGGGACAAGCTGACAGGTGCACTTTAAAGTTAACATGTACACAAGCACTATATAGCATTAGCTACCTATTAAAGTTGCGATCGCCACAATATTTTCATATTAAAGTTGCAACTGCGATTATATTCCCTATATTAAAGTTTCGAGTGCGCCTATATTTACATATTAAAGTTGCAAGCATTGCACTATTACCGTATTAAAGTCGTGACAATATTCCCATAATGAAGTCACGACCTCGACAATATTTTGTACTAAAGGGTTGCGAGTTTGCGACAATAAAAAGGTTGAGAACCCCACTGGTCTGAAGTTTCCTTGTTTTCCTGACTTTCTGATTTATTGTAAGCTTTCACATATAGGATTTTTCTTAAGACGGCTGGTCAGTCCTTAAAGCGAGGATGGGATGCTGTGTTATAGGCAGGAAGGAAGTATCAACAGTCTTGGGAGAAAAATAAAATACACTAACACTAGCAAGTGCAAAAAGCTGCTGTAATTTTCAGTAAACCTCTTCTTTCCCAAAACTACATTACTGTACATACTGGGAAATTCGTCAAAACTTTGTAGAAGTCTAGTAACCCATAGCAACCAATTAGAGGTTGGCTGTCATGATGCTAGTTCCCCTGTGCAGGTGAATGCTAACTGCTGATTGGTTGCTACGGGTTACTAGATCTCCGTATAGTTTGCCCCTCTTGATGAATTCCCCAGATAATGTCCAAATTGTGTTGAGATTCTTGGGTGAATCACAATCACATATATAGGCAAACATATAATACATACACTGATTTAAAAGCTATAAATGCTACAACAGTATTGGTTGCTATAGGTTACTACACCTCAGTAAATTTTACCCCTGTTGATAAATTCCCTGGTCTGTGTATTGCTTATAATTTATAGGAAAATACAGTTAGTAAACACTACTATTAAACTATACCCTTTTTTTTTAAAGTTGATGCATGCGCAGTTGGTTAATTCTGGCAAAACTCAGGAGGGGGGCAGGTCTATGTGAGGGATTGACATCACTTACATAGACCCGGCAAATGAGCAGAGCGGCAATGTATTCGTCTGACTATCCTGGGCTGCAGATCATTAGATGAATACTGATCTAGCGGCAGTACACTTAGGGGGTCATTCCGGTAACTCCGAATTTTCTGTCCCGAATTCACTTATAGCGAAGTCCCATTATAAAGTCGCAACTGCGACAATTCTCCCATTATAAAATCGCGACCGTGACAATTTTTTAGTTGCGGTCGCGATTTTAAAATGGGAGTTCGCTATAAGTGAATTCGGGACAGAAAATTCGGAGCTACCGGAATGACCCCCTTAGTTTACTGTTGCTAGAGAACGATCAGGTAAGTATGAATTAACGCCATAGTTATCCTTTAACTCTCTGTTTGCAGACTCCACTCATAGTATTTATATAAATGAAGTATTTGTGCAACCACAAATATTAAATAATGTGATAATTACCCTTATATAAATTCAAATTTGACTTAAGTCTCATCTGTGATACTGCTGGAATCCATATTCCCAAAGCTCCATTTGTTCACCCAACAGTGTACTTGTCAGCGCAAAGTCCTGTAGTTACAACCTTACCTCAACACTAATTTCCTGATGTATCTAGGTCACTTTACATTAAATTGCCTATAGAAAACTGCAGGATAATGGTACAAATGACTCTTTTTTAAAAATGTAACTGGGTTGTCAACTCTGCCTGACCTTGCTGAAAATCACCCCTGCCTTACCTTTTTATCTTCTTTGGCCTTTGTAGTGCTATGTGAAGCTCCATATTTACTATGAGAGTCAAACGCTTTTTTAGACCAGTCGGATTTACGAGTCACATGTTGAGGCTGAACAAATTTGCCTTCAACGCGGTATCTGTCAGCTGGAATTTTGCTCATCGGTGGTGGAAGGGTGCCACAGTTGACACTGGACCAACCATCAGTAGAATCCGCGTAGGACTCCTGGTCACTAACATTCCCTTGTTGCCAATCCTTTATTACATGAACAGGTAACCACCTCTGACCCCCAACATCTAGAGTAGTTGCCTTCTTTGCCGGGGGTACTGGGCCTCTTGTCGGAACCACAGGAACTTCAATCCGTGCAGATGGACCTAAATGTTTCTTAAAGTTTTGCTGCTTATCAGTTTGAGCTCCATGTAAGGGAAATGGTCCTTCTTCTTCATAACCACTCCAATGTACAGCAGCCTGATGGTTTTGCCCTCTTGAGGGAGGTTCCCACATACCATGGGGTATGTGTTTAGTTGGTGCAGTTCCTAAATCAACCACCAACAATCTATTAGGTTTCTCTTCCTGGTTAAAATTTCCAATGCCGCTATCACTATTACTGCTGGTGCTGTTATTTTGATGGATATCGGCATCATTATCCAGAAATGCTCTTGCTCGCATTCCCTCAATCAGCTCACCCATGTCTCTGTAGAGAACAGAAATAAACTGCAAGACAGGCAAAGACGATGTGGGGAACTCCAGACAACCATTAGTGTCTGGATCTGGGGTACATTCAAATGCAAATCTCCTAGAGATTCCCTGATGTATTTTATGATGGAACAGTTCAGGATCTACCATGAACACATGACAAGATGTTCTCAAAACTCCTTCCTCTTTCTGGGCTAGGCTTTGGTCATCTGTGTTTTGCATGGTTACAAGTCCAAAAAACCTTCTGTCATCAGGACAGACGGCACTAAATGCTAGTTTTTCAGCCGGATAAACTGCCACCACACCAGATTTATCAGTGCAAAGTTGAATACTGTCGTGCATTATTTTCATAAGCACTAGTGAATGTATTTTTTGTTCAGCCCTTAGCCTCCTCATACATCCACGGATGGCCTGCAAACTATCGTACTCAAGATTGGAACTTGTGGAAGGGAGTTCTATTGAGCCAAGGTACCCTACTACCATGCCAACATTAAGGATACTAGCATCCAACTCAAAATCCTCCAGGTTTTCTGGCCCAGTAGAAAAAAGACAATCATTGCTCAGCACCTTTGACAGTTCTTCTTTTGAGAGCCAGCCTACATTATTTGTATTCTCCCTTCTCATTTCATAATGAGAAGCAGACATAGATCTGGACCTCTGTTTTGGCGCACAACTCTCGTTTTTTCCAGCGCGAGATGAAGGGTTTTCAAAGATCATGTTAAATATTCCACCAGATTGCATTTCTTCAACAACCCTCTCAGCTCTGTTTATGCCGCGTGCTTTTGAATCTGGTCTTCTCTTCAGGCAAGATTTTCCTTCATAGAAGGCAATTTCCTCATCGCTGGAACAGGAGTCCAAGTGACAAATTCCTTCAGCAATAACCATATGAAGAACCCCTGAACATTTCCCAATCAATTTTACTACATCTTCGTGCGATGCATTCTTAACACTGATCTCATTCACAGCACATATCTGGTCCCCAGGTTTAAGACCTACAAACTCTGCAGGACTTTCCTTGATAACAGTACTTATAATACAAGGAGATTGCCCTGAGAGGGTGAAGCCATATCCTGCCCTTCCTCTGGCCACTTCCACACTTCTTATTCGGGGTACTGTGTGCATCTTCAGACGACTCTTCATGGGGTCCACCGGTCTGTACATTTGTGTCAAGTGTACAACTGAAGTTGAAAGCAATTTAATTTCTCTTCATAGCATCGAGATATTTACGCCAGGCAGATGTTGCTCAGTACATTTACCACCGTCTCCTGTAGAAATAAAAAAATAAAACATTAGCCACGTGCCTTCTATAGGACTTATTTTCAAACCAGTAAGTTTTTCAGATCCACTTTAGAGATATAGACAAGATTAAATTGCTTTGCATTTAGAAGAAAAAAGAAAATCGTTATGATAAAATGTACAAATGTGAACCTATTAATGGTGTGGCTGTTGCATTGTGTGTTATGTATTTAATTCGAGTGTACTTTTGTCAGAGTGTTGATTAGTTACCAAACTACAAGATAACCTTCATTTTATAGGAAGGGCTTTCAAATTACAAATTCAGCAGCAGTATGTGTATCTACCAATAAGGATAAAGACGATTCTTTTATAAACAAGAATAATCAGTGGTGATTTTGTAGCAAAATTCAGTTTCAGTATAATTTCATATTTTGAAAGTTCAAGTTCTTTCTTATCTAGCATATCTTTTTTCTCGCATTCTTATACTGAAATCTATCCAAATGTATACAGCCAAAGGGCAGACTGTCATTTTAATACTTGTGCTTAAAACTAAGTGAAAAACAAATACAAAAGAAACAATGTCCTAGTACATTCAGTGATCACTTTCACAGAGCAGGACCAAGAGGGATCCATCAGCCCAATAATCCAATAGAAAACCAAAACCAAAGATGCTCACTGTATATCATTCAAGGGGTCACCCCTTTTACTGCAGAACAATAAAGTTAAGAAGTTTATGGATTGCCAGTGCCTCCCTCCATCAGGTGTACATTCTTTTGTTCTGCAATAAATGGGGTGACCTCTTGAATGATATATGGTGAGCGTCTTTGAATTTGTTTTTCTACTTAAAACTAATGGTGGCCTTTAAATAAAAAAAACATTTTTTTACATGCTTTACTGTCTTTTAATACATTGGTTGCTTTGTTTTTTAGTATCCTTGGTATTACCAAATCCTTCCATTCCAGCCAGCCTGTGACTTTGGTTCCCCTTTAAAGTGAGATTTTAAAGTGATCCAATGTGTTACGATCTGATTTGCTAGAATGTGCCGTGAAAAGAAGTGAATCAAACTGAAAAGATGAAATTACTAATTAAAGCGGTGGAAGTGATAGTAAACACCGTGCCCAATGACAAACACAAATGCCCGGCGTCCGAACGTATTCAAACAGAAAAAACAAGTAAAAAACCAACACCAGCAACAAGCAATGTAAAGCTGAACTAGCAAAAAGTATCCAAACAGTCAAAATTTGCTAGAAAAAATGGACACAGGGTAGCCTTTTTTACGTTATGTCAATTTATTCCAATGCATTATATACTTTATTCACCCTTCTAAGAATGAGATCCAATCACATAGAGCTCTGAATTTACATCTATTCGCCACTTCCCCACGTTCACTTATTAAATAAATTCTGAGAAGTGGCAAATACGCGACCAATTCGTTTGCGTCTACGATAGTCGCAAACTTACAGCGCTCTTTGCATTATTTTGCTCGCAAGTGCACAGGTACTTCTACTATTGACTAATCGGAGGAGTGTGTCAAAGGAGTGAATGTGACTAGGTAAACTGCTCCGAATTCACCTGTTTGACTTCACCACTTCAGACTGGCGAATTGAGGGGTTGATGGCAGCGCACTAGTGTTGTGTAAGGCGACTATTCCTTCATAAATGACAATGGCGACTGCGAATAAATGACAACATGACCTAGGGACAAGGTGATATAGAAATACATAGAATATACACAGAATACAGTTAGTGGGATATGGTGAGACTGACGTCACTGCCCTTCACTTGTCGAATTCGCCTCACTCCGCATGACTTTATACCCTACTTCTATTCAACAGCATTTGTCGCAGTCTGCTTGTTTGACAAGTATATTCTCCGCTTAGTCAATGCTGAGAAGTGAATCCGCAACTATTTTGGTGATGCGTCTCGAATTGTAGCGCGGGGAGCTCGACAGGTGAATTCACCCATTAGAGAATGAGGCCCTTTGTGTACATTTTTGTGGCAGTTGCATCGTTGTTTTGTGAAAATTAGTGTTTAAGACCAAAAGCAACTGATGTATGAAGCTTAGATCACTTTTTAGACTTATTTAAAGAAACACAATTAAACACCTGTCTGCACCCAGGTAAAGAGGAATAAAAACAGAATTTAAAACTCTCAAAGGCCACAATGAATTCCATTCTTTACAGTGATTTTTTGGTATGCTTTTGCTATTATTACAAGTATCCTATATGCTATTTTAACCTGAAAACGTTTCCAAAACACACAGTTTTCTGACAAGTGGCAGCCAGTGAATGTGTACAGACTTGGAACAGGTTGACAGAGAATAGAGCCTGAAATATGTGTTGTTTTAGTACAGGCTGGGAAAGCAGTTTCTCTTTGCACTTGTCAATTTACTTATTTTCTGGTTTGCAGTAAATTTTAATATATATTACAAATCATTGAATGACTTCTGGCTACAGTGTGCAAGCATTAAGGGGGATATTCTCTAGAGTCCAAATTGTCGTGTAAAGGTGTGAATTCGCCTGCTAAAGACAGTCGCAATAGACTGTTACTGTCGCAGTCGCAACTTTATAATGAGAATATTGTCGCAGTCACAACTTTACAAAGGAAATGTCAAAGCTGGAACTTTAAAAATTGTTGCGGTCGTGACTTTATAATGGGACTCATGGGAGAATTGTCGCAGTTGTGGATTTGCTATGGGAATCCGCTGTTTGAGAATTCGGCAGTCAAATTCTCACTTTACAGAATAACCCCCTTAGGGTAAGTGAAGAAACAGAGTTGAATGCTTACGCCTCAGTTCCACTAACACTGGGAAAAGAAAATACCCATGTCGATTGACAGTTATACTTATTATTACATATGTCATTTCATTATTTGAATTCCTTATTTATATTGTTTCGTGTTGTTTTCTCAGATGGTTGTAGTCATCTTTCATAAACTGGCCTTTCAGCCCTTTTTTATTCATAGAAATTAAGGGACACAAGTGGGAGTTTTGTTACTTAACAGATAAAGATGGTTGCAATCATAAAAAAGGAATACAATGCAGTACAAATCAGGAACTTAAATTTAAAAGATACAAGTGCAATCGCTGCCATTTCAAACCAAAGGGAATGTTTCCTTTTTTATGGTGTTACTTGGTCCTTTAACGCACATAGTGGCATATTTAGAAAATATGGGGTTCGATTCCACCCAGGACATGTTTTCCCTGCGCTTGTGTGGATAACTCCGCTGGAGTTTGACCGAATTCAGATTTACCTTATCTGTGCCTGTTTAGGGAAACTAGACTGTAAACTCCGTGAAGACTGAAGTCAATGGTTAACCTCTTTAATATGTTGTTTCTCTATTAATACCCTAAAAAAATATATGTAATATTCCCTGCATCATACACTACACTTAAAGGGATTGGCCACTTTAAGCTTTCAAAGGGATAATCATAAAAGTCGAAAAAAAAAATGTCAACTTGGTACAGGTGGGTGAAATATCAGCAATGTACTGGCAACGCCGTTAGATGATTTATAAAGCCGTTGAATGCCAAAGCTATGCGATTCTTCTGCGTGCATACGAAAGAGGTTGGTGTCAGTTATAATGCCCTTTCACCTGTTCCATTCTCCCACGTGTTTGTGAAAAATGTGAAAGAAAATCCTGAGCTGCATTCATTAATAATTCACCTCGTGTCAGATTTCACCGCCTTTTACACCGGCTACACTCTGCAGTGTAGTAGGTAAATAAAAGGAATCACAAGAAATAACCGTGCAATTGTAGCACATTCTAAAAAAAAAAAAATAGAGTTTCTTTGCATAATACAGTAAGGAACTCAGCAAAGAAAGTACAATACACAAAGTAATTGTGGATAACATTGCAGTATATACCAAACATGATGCAACGGGGCATGTCTTGCTACACAACCCCAGTTCATGCTACATAGCAAGATGAGCCATTAGGTAGCATTTTTTACTGCCCCTAATTAGTGTGAGAGGTAAATGATTTATACTGTGTAGTAATGGTGTGTTTTTGTAAAATTAGAAATATCCAAAAATCATCAATTCTACTAGTTTATCTTTTGAGAGTTTGGGCGAAATTTATTAAAATCGATTTTTTTCGATTTCTCAATATCGATAAGTATCACCGATTATTACCGATATCGCAATATCGGATGATATACAACTCGATTTTTGCAAAAATCGGTAAAAATCGGCCGATTTTTATCGATATCGCAATATTGTGGGTGATTTTTATCGAATTATCGATTTCGCAATATTGGGTGGTATACAACTCGATTTTGCAAAAATCGGTAAAAATCGCAGGTGATTTTTTTCGATATCGCGGGCGATTTTTACCGATTTTAATAAATTTCGCCCTTTACCTTTAGCAGGCTCTGCCTTTCCTATGTCGGCCAGAGATAAGGCATCCATTTAGGGCTCTGCAGGTTTTCAATAAAACAGGATGTATTCGGATACACCATGTCTTTCTACCAGGGGAGCTGCGGGAGCAGCACTGGCCTCCACCAGGCGGATGAAGGGCCTGAATGAGGGAAACTAGAGGAGTTTACCCTGAAATGTTAGCTCACTTAGGATGTGAGAGTGGCCAGGATAAGGCCTGTATAGACATGGGTAGTTGAAAACCCCACCAGGAGTGTTAGTGGCCTAGGGGGCCCAGTGTGATCCTGACTAAAAGGGATGCACAGGTTAGGATTCATTTTAAGACAGGCTTAGGGACCCAGGGAGCAGCCCTCTGAGAAGGAAGATCCCTGTGGAGGTCCATTCAGGAATTGGGGCCATCAGAAATCCTTGCATCTTTAGTAGGAGTCACATGGGACAAGGCTGAGAGCACTAAGTTTCCTCGGTGGTAACAATAAGTATAATCTGAATTTTTTATACTTGTGTCATTTGTGAGAGATATAAATGGGAAATGCATAATGTAACTGGTGTATTGCTGAACTATAACTCTCTACCTCAGTATGCATATAATTGGTTAATAAATGTGTTTATGTTTTAAGCAAGAACCACTGGCGCCCTTTGATTATTATGCAGAGTTTAATGCACCACATATACAGTATGTATATTTGTTTGCCTACTCTAAAGTGTAAGCGGGGCCTGCGTCCCTGAGAAAGGGGTTTCTCAGCCTGGGTATATGCAGATGCATATGAATGTGTATGGGGGAAATGTGACTATAGGTGGGGTTTTAGTAAATACCGCCACTATAGCCTTACAACTGTATAAAATAAAGGTAGGTGGGCAATGTGCTAGAAGTGAGACAGCCTCTGTTTCATTCAGCCTCACAGTGATTGGTTGTTGCACAGCAATTTGTCACAAGTCATTCTATGAACAGGAGGGCTGTGGGAGGCGATGTTGGCTTGTGTGAATATGCATTACATCAGTGATGCCCAACCTACAGCCCACGGGCCATATCCGGCTTGTGACAGAGTGCTATCTGGCCCTCGCTAGCCAGCGACAAAGCTCCGCCCCTTACACAAATGAGTGTTTACATCATCATGCTCATTGCTCCCTCAATGAGCGTGATGATGTAAATGCTCATTTGCATAAGGGACAGAGCTTCACGGCGCGTGACACGCATGTCGGAGGTTTATATGGCCCCCAGGCAGAGAAAGGTTTGACATCACTGCATTACATGGTGGGGTGTAAGGGCTTTTGGATTATTAAGCCATTTGTTTCATATCTGTAATGTTCGCCATTAGTAAATACTGTACATACTTTGCTTGAAAATAGTATTTTCGGACTAGAGAGCTGTGGGCCCCCACCAGTAAACAAAAATTCAGGGGCCACTAATAAATAAGATTTTCTTCTTTTCTCCTCATTTTCCTCTTCAGTCCCTGTGGGGTTTTTAGTATTCTTCCCTTTTATTGTCTACAAAACCCTACCTGCTTTACATTACCCTCAGGCCATTATGGTGAAGTCTGAAACTCCAGGAGAGGCCAACATGACTTAGTGGGCCAGTCCAACACTGCATTATAGAAAACAGTCAGGGGAATTCATCAGCAGGGGCAAATGCTACAGAGGTCTAGAAGCATATAGCAACCAATCACAAGTTGTCTTCTATTATTCTTGCTTCATTATACCAGAGAATGCTGACTCTTGATTGGTTGCTATAGGTTACTAGACATCTGTAAACAATTTCCCGTTGATGTATTCCCTTGAATGTCTTTATTAGTCAAAATGTAACAGGGTAGAGGCAGGGTATGGGGAGAAAATGGAGAATTGAATTAATTGGTGTGTAGTAGCATGCGCCAGCTGGTAATGAGTCAAAAGAGGATTTGAGCTCCCTGCAGCATGACAGTTTTACACAGCAATAATATTTAATATTATCATATGAGATTAAATGCTGAGTAAAAAAAAAAAACACAAGTGGTAATAAATTGACTGTTTCATGTATTATGAGCATCTCTCTAATTTAGTTACGATCAACCAGAAAGCGACAATAATATTGTTTAACTCTAACTCAAGTCTCCCATGAAATATTAAGATTAAACTACAAGTTACAATGTTAGTCTACAAGGGGAAAAGGACAGGGAATTCATGCTGTCATTCACATGACTTCCCACCATGGAAATGAATGGCACATGCACTGTAACAAATCCACATGGATTCAGAATATACCCATTATAATTATTTAAAGTGTTTGGATTAGGCATCTGGAACTGGTGGTTTCATTGCTGAAAACCAGCTCACATGGGTGATCCTTCAATTCAGAGACATGTCAGCAAATATTCAAAATGTATGTATGTATAATTTTATTTATAAAGCGCCACAGATTTACGCAGCGCTGTACAATTCAGCAATACAAATATAATACAGAATTGGGAAAAGTGCATTACACAATACAAGCAAGTAGCTTACAAGCATAAAAATACTTTAAGTGCAGGTTGTGATTGACACAGGAGGTTGGAGATCCCTGCCCCGCAGAGCTTACAATCTAAGTAGTAGGAGGACTACATACACAGAAGGGTAATAAGAGCTGCAACAGTATGCTGGGACACTGGTCTATAAATACATAAATAAAATAGAGACAAATATATATACACGCACATCAAGTATAAATAGTTAATTAAGGATACAGTACAATATTTACATAAACATCAGTGCTAGTGCTCCATAAGGTAGGATTTTAGTTTGGTCTTAAAA
>JAKJJM010253207.1:0-10858 GCA_021901965.1 Pipa carvalhoi
CATTATAAAGTCGCGACTGCGACAATTTTTTAGCCGCGGTCGCGACTTTATAATGGGAGTCCGCTATCTGTGAATTCGGCAAGGCAAATTCGCAGTTTACGGAATGATCCCCTTAAAGTCCATGTTAGAATATTGGGAGGAATTTATTAAAGTCGGAAAGACCGGTACCAGTCTTTCCGACTTTCTCGCGGGAGGTTAGCCTCCCACGAGAATCCAGATTATGGAAATCAGTGTTTTTCGATTTCCATAATCTGGAAATCAGGTATTTGTACCAAAAAATTCCATAGCCATAACTTGTTATAGCTACATTTCGGTGTAAATACCCGATTTCCAGATTATGGAAATCGAAAAACATCGATTTCCATAATCTGGAAATCGGGACTTGGCAAATTAAGCCCGAGTCTTTTCGGGCTTAATAAATTTCTTCCATTGTGTTCAAAATAATCAGATCAGTTCCAAACTGCTGCTATAAAAGTGAAAAAATGAAAAAGGAAATATTTAGACATTACCTATTTTACTATTAGATGAGTGAGAGCTGGTGTATATGTAGCAGGAGGCAGTTCTAGTAATGTCCAAATAGCATTGATTGCATATTTGGATATGGTTTAATTAATTCTTTAGAGACAGAAGACATGTCGATTTAGTATACGCACTATGTAGTGTTCGTGAATGCACTTTGCCCCAGAGGGAGATATGTATGCACATATATATATATATATATGGCCAGTGTGCTCACTGGATAGCACTCCTGTCTTGTAGCTGTGGGTTCAGTTCCACCCTGGACTCCACCTGCATGGAGTTTGTATGTTCTCCCCACACCTGTGTGGGGTTCCTCCCACAATCCAAAAACATACATCTGTGTCTGTCTGTCTGTGTGTGTGAGTGAATAGGGAAACTAGATTGTAAGCTCCATGAGGCAGGGACTGAAGTGAATGATTAATCTCTGTAAACTGCTGCATAATATATCCGCTATATACTTTATTTATTTTTTCTTTTTAATAAAACATGTTGCTTCCCTTTCAAAATGTTTTATAAAATATATCTCATGCTATAAATAAAATATAGATTTACCTGTGGCTGACTTGATGCTATTACTCATCTTGCCAGGGTTACTGTAACTGCTTTTGGTTACTTCTTCTTTCTCATGTGTCTGTAATGGACTTCTTGGTTTTTGTAGTTTCTCTGTTGCTTCCTTATCTTTTCTAAGTGCTGCATTTTTTACAGATTTATCTGTCATATCTCTGGATGTTTGTTTAGGAATAGATGGAGAACGTTTAGAGTCTAATTTCCTAGCAGGAGAAGTTGATTTGATTTTGGTTAAAGGTTTTCTAGCCCCTTTGGTTTTCTCCTTTATATCTTTTTTTAAAACCTTGTCACCTTTGCTCAAGTTTAATTCATTAGTTAACATGTCAGGATCTACCATGCACACATCAGGGTGAGGAGGATGAGGATGAGGATCCATCATTGGAGCAGGGTGAGGATCGTGACCTTGCCTTGTATTGCTGTGATGTGAATTCCCCATTGCTTTATCAACAGGAAGAAAGTCAGCATCCTCATCTGAGTCCATTGCAGCATCAGCTGTTATGGAGGGACACTCTTCAGTTTCTGGTGGAACATCAGAGTCTGACTGAGAGGTTCCTGAATCACTAACAGATGTTGGAGGTGTTTCATCAGCTGTGTTGCCTGGCCGATGGCATGTGGTTACATGATGAGTTCTACCTTTAACTGAAGGGTGACCTTCATCTTGGGAAAGATCACTATCGTCTGATAAGTCAAGAGGACTTGGGTTTATGAATGAAGGAGAAAGTTCCCCTTTTCTGTGTGAATATTCCGAAGATGATAGCTTGGGCTCAAATTCATTTGATAATCCTAAACATGGCTCAAACTCATGAGAAGCATCACCATGATCTTCCATTCCCCTACCACTTTGTGTACCTGGATAATAAGGCTCAAATGAGTATTCAGGAGACATTAGAGAAGAAGGTCGGTTTGGCCTCTCAGTATCTTCTTCAGAGTAGGAAGGTGAAACCCTGTCAGAGTCAGATGCTTTTTCATCCTTTATGCCTGCTGCAGAAAAGAACTCATTTTCATTATACTGGGTGTTTGGAAATATGTCTGGGGTGTTGTTTACTTCAGTGGGGCCATTTGCAGCTGATGTTACCTCTTGGTGATAAGGTGGATCAGATGTTGGAAGATTGCATTGTAATGGCGCTGTTTCTACATTTGTTTCACCACTGCTTGTTTCATTACTAATCTCAGATTTCAACATACAAGTGGGTCTCTTACATTCAATTCTGCATGGTAATGTGTTATCATCCATATCACATGAAGATGAGGAATCATGGTCTCCAACTGACTCTCTCTCTTCTAGCAAACAAGGTTTTGCAGAATCTGCAGGAACAAGGGGAGATACATCCCAGAGGTTTCTGACACTTGCTTCATTATCTGTTGTGTTTGTAGTGAATGCACATGAAGACATATCTTCTGAAATATCCTTTTTAACTGGTGTACTGGCTTCAGAGGAAGATCCTGAAATACTGTGATATTCTCCTTTCTGAGACTCTAGCTCTGAATATTGTTGGCAAGGAATTTTAGGCACTAAAGGGTCCTGATCCAATGCACTTATTTGTGAGTGATCATATGAGTGTTTGTCATGTGATAAGTCCAGTTTACAAGTCCTTTCAGACACTTGTAGGTATTCATCATGTTGTCCTACTGATGTATATGATTTATCCAGGCTGTCTGTGACCAAGGTTTTAACACTAGTACAGGATAATGGTTCAAAGGGGTTATCATACATAGGAGATGTTAAATTGCAAGATTCCTTTTCGGAAAGCACAGCCTCAGATAAATATTCACATTTTGACACTGGGACTTCAGATTGCAATGATTCTGGTGGAATGTCTTTGTCATTTTTGCCCGGAATGTAGTTTTCTAAAAATGTTTCTACTTTGTTGCACTCTGAAACTGATTCTTGGTAATGTGATTCTTGGTAATCTGTTTGAAACTGTGATCCATCTAAATGCTTTAAAGTGTCCATTCTTGAACTAAAAGGACAATATGTATATCCCATATCGCTGTCTTCTCTATTTTGTTGTTCTTCATAAAGACTATACCCTGGTTTCTTAAATATGGGATGTTCTGCTGACACATCACTACTGCCATCTGCAATGGTCCTCTGTTCCTGATCATCAGAATGAAGATATTGTAATTTTGTTTGATTAACATGAGAACTACATTCAAATAAATCGAATCTCTCCTTTTCCATAACATTTTGAAGTGATTCTTTTTCATGAGAAGTCGTGATATGGGTAGTGGTATCTGTACATTTCATTTCTTTCTCTGGAATTTCTTTTGCACCTTTCTCTGGCTCAGTGTCACTTGTGCTTTCTTCCAATGCCTCTGTTTTCTGGTAATATGTATCTTTAATGTTAAAACATAGTTTCACTTCCTTGTTAATGTCTTCATTTTCTGGAATGTTTGGCGATGATGAAAACTGCCTTTCTGCTTCTGTTGAAGTTTCAAATCTGATTTCACTTTGTGTTATTTGTACACCTTTCATATCTAATGTATTTGTTTTATCATCTTTTTCTTTACTCGTGGAGAACGGTTCATGTATTTCGGTGTATTCAAATGTGGAAGCTGCCTTGTCTTTTGGAGATACAGGTGAATGAAGTTCTTTTTCAGTTGAGATGTACAAATGTGATTCATCAGCTTTGTCTGAGTCTAAATTTAATATATTTGTATTTTCCTTTTCCAGATAACCAGCACTATATGGTTCTACCTCTTCTATAATGTGTTCTGTATGACCAGTTGCTATTTTTTCATATATATCAGCATACTGAAAAGTTTTGTCGTCTGGGTAAGGTGTTGGCTCTCTTTCTTCTACTGCACTTTTTTTGTGCTTTTCCTGAGGATACAATTCAAATGGGATACAGGTTTCTGTGTAATTGGTGTCTTCTGGGTAGTTCAGTGAACTTGGCGAGGTTTTCTTGTCTTGTTTAGAAAATGTATCTTCTTTTGCATCATCCTGATAGGCCCCTAAACTCAAACTAGAGTTATTGCTAAATAATGGGTCACTCTTTTTACTAGTTGTTTCAACATATTCCTGCTCCATGTGCTCAAAAGTAGTGGACTTAAATTCATGTTTTACTTCTTCGTCATGAGAAAAGAATGTTTCTGAATCCTCCTGCAGGATGGAGCCCCGTTTTTGTTCCTTGCTCTTTACTGGTTCCTCTGTTTCTAAAGACTCTTCATATTTCTCCACAACTGTAATTGTTGGTTCACCTGATTTACTGTTAATGGAAATACATTCAGATGTTGGTATTGCTGTGTCATGTATAGGTTTTTCATATGGGTACATGTCTGTATTCTCTAACTCTTGATACTCCCTTGGAAATGATTTATTCATTTCCTCCTCTTGAAGTGACATTCTTGAATAAGTGCTCTCTTGGCAGACACTCTCAATAAATGAGGAACTATTATCTTCACCTGGCTTGACAAAATATTCTTCTGAGTTTGAAGATGTGTTAACATAGGATAGCTTTTCAGGCACCTCTATTTCTTTGGAACCATAAAGCACTTCACTATGTGAAACACTATATTGACAAGTAGTGCTGGATTCATGACTAGGAATGTTAACAGATGTGTCTAGCAACTCTTGTTTATGTTCTGTGTATTGCTCCTCGTGGAAATGTGCATACTCTGTTACTAAAACATTTGAATCTTCTGTATCTGGAGTTGACTGTTCTAACATGTGTGACCTCAAGGCAGTCTGTCCATCCCAATCACGTGACTCATCAAGAAAAGTACTCTCTCCCTCTTCTGTATATCGCAGTTTGCAAGCTTTGTGTTCAGGTTCATCATCAACCTTTTCTGTAAACCATACTCTCTTTTCTGATGTAAGTTGCTTTATATAAATATTTTCCATTTCAATTGACTGCTCTTTACTAGTTTCATTCTCAGAAGATGTTTCTACTGATCCTTCATCTGGCTGAAATTTTTCTGTAGAACCTACTGATTTGATATGACATAAAGAATTCTCTGTATCAGGATGCAACTGATATTTTTCCTTCAGGGTACTTGATAAGCATACAGAGCTGTCAGGCGCTTCAGGTTCTACCCCTTGTAAAGGTTTTTGATCAGTAAAAAAACTGGATTCTGAATCATCTGGGCTAGAAGAGGACTTCACTAAACATGTATTTTCTTTTTGGTGCATTTGTTCTTTAAATTTATCAGAATGCAGAATCTCTAGATTTGTTTCTGTAAGGCTTTCTGTTGATATTTCTTTAGTAACATTAGAGTCTGTAGAAATCAGTGTTTGAACATGATCCTGTGACTGCTTGTCAAATGTTTCTAAATGTTTATCTTGTGTCAGACTTTCTTCTGCAGGAAGCAAAGAATCCGCATAACTTGGTGACAGTTCATCAAAAGAGCATTTGTAATCTTTCATTTGGCTTGTTAATTCAAGAGATTTTTCATGCTCATCTTTTGCTGAAGGAATCTGACATATTTCATTAATGATTGGACTTTGTTCTATTAAAGACATCTGTAGAGAAGTATCATCTTCTTTTCCTTGTTCTATGAAAGAAAGTGACTTTGTGTCTCCCAGTAAAATTTCTTGACTGGAACTCTCTGTAGAAATGTAATCCTTAACTGGGCTTAGCTCTGGAGAAGCAGACAATTTTGAGTCTTCACTAGACATATCTTTTGCAGAATCTGAGAGAACTGCATACATTTCAGAATGTCTTTGTGTCTCCATATGTTCCATTGTAAAGTTATCACTGTGTGAAAGTGATCCTTCAAATTGTGAATAAGTTTCAGCAATTTGAGATGTATCTTTCAACATATCAAACTTTCCATTCTCTATTGAAAGCTCATTTTCTTTCTCCATTGTTTTCCCTTCTTCTGTCACAACTTCTTGGGTGGTCAAACCTTCATGAAGCGTGTATTTTATATCAGTCATGTCATCTTTTATATCATATGACTCTTCTTTTAGGGAAATAGGTTTCATTTCATTTTCATGTGTTAATTTGTCAGCAGCTTTAAATAGTTCTGCTTGTGTTGTGTCAAATCTGTCCTCCACAGGAGACTGGTGAAAAGGTGTATGGCCTGTGCTAGTAGGTCCTGATTGTGTAGGTGATGCCATTTTTACAGTGCTGTCATCGGGACTTAAACATCTCTCTTCGCCCTCAACAAAGCTGGAATCGAATTGAGAGGAATGTGCTGTTTCATCAGAAAAAATGTCAGAAACCTTGTTTATGTCTGTATTAAACGTGCAGGTAATGTCATGACCTATCTCTTCAGATAATTGAAGTGAACTAAAATGTCTTGTTTCAACTGTCTCAAGATGTTGAGCTTCATCTGCTTCCTCTGCAGGATAATGATCAGAGATTTGATCCTTTTCTGAAGACATGAGTGACTGAAAATCCTCTGGTGGTGGTGATTTAAAGCACTTATCCTCTTCTAAAGATGATGTTGGAGAAATAGTGCCTGCAGATGGCAGGTACTCTATGCCTTGGGTCGCTTCAGTATGGGAAGAAGGAATGCTGTTGGCAGTGTCTAGTAGCAAGGAGCTTTTTCCTGTTTCTTCTGTTTTTGGAGCTGTGATGGATGCAATAGATTGGTCTTCTGCAACAGAAGTAGCAAAAGAGGAAAGCTTATCACATTCTGTTATTGATGTTGCCGAGGAGATATGCTCTTCCTCTGCAAGAGGGGCTGAAACAATATTCGTTGGATAAACCAGAATTTCAGGCTCTTGCAATACATAACCCTTTGCTGTCCCTTCAAGGGAAGAAATTGCTTTTATGCCATGCACAGCATCAAATGATCCAGTATGATCAGGTACAGAAATGTCATAATTGCCAACATCATAATGCAGATGAGGTATCCTTTCTTCTTGCTCATCATGTATTTCTTCATCAGAAATAGTCTGTTCTGTCTCAGAATAACCAGGTATAGTTTCATCTTGTATGTATGAAATATGCTCTGCTGCAGTGGCAGATGTTACAACGGCACCAGACAAATACATAGTCTCCTTTGCCATTACATTTCCATATTCTTCTGCATCAAAATCTGTTTCTTGCTTCAAGGCAGGTATTCCAGAATCAAGTGATTCTTCTTGTTTATTTAGGTTCTCTATGTCTTTATCATCCTTGGATTTCAAGTCATCTCTAGTTCTCTCTGTATAGTCTTCCATTTCTTCTACTTCTGCTTTCTCCACTACCTCAACAGTTTTTTCCACTTCTTTTTCTTCTTCTGTCACCAAGCCACCAACATATTCTTCACATTGATCAATTATTTCCTCTTTCTGTTTTCTGTCTAAAATTCCTTTCTCGTCCACTTCATTCTCCTTATCTTCATCAGTTTCCAAATCCTGTATGTCCAAAGTTGGCATTGACTCTAACCTGCTTTTACTCTGAATAGGTATTTCTCTGCCTGGGATGTTTTCATCTGCTTCTTCTACCATCCCCTCTTCCTCATATTCAGTCATTTCAGCAGGCTCCTCCATTGCTGCCCCTTCATCAACCATTTCCATTGTCTCATCTGTTTGATATACTATGTTTTCTTCATGAGGGGAAACTCCTTCCACATCAGTTGTGGTTATACCCTCATCTGGGGACTCAAGTGGAGTCTTTTTATCTAATGTTGTTTCATCTAATGTGATTTCTTCTTTAAACTGATTTTGTACTGTGAGCATATCCAAATGTCTTAGTTCAACAGTCTCATTTCCTATGACAGTTTTGCTATCTGCCCCATTTTGTATCTGTTCCAGTTTGTCTTCATATTTAAGCTCTTCAAAATCTTTGGTGAGATCTTCAGGTGAAGACATAGCTGACCTCTGTTTTACAAAATCATTAACCTGAAGTTGTTTCTCCAGGGAAATTGATTGCAACGGACTTGCCTTTTTCTCTGTTGTCACTGTCTCTTTCTCAGGTTTGCTTTTAATTTTCTCTGTCCTAATTTTGCTTGGTACCTTTGCTTTGTGCAGTGTCTTTCTTACTTCTGGAGTAAATGGTCTTAAATCAGGTTTGGGTGACTTTTTAACATCTGGCTTTACTTCTCGCTTTTTTTCCTCTTTCTTTGTCTCCTTCTTTTCTTCTTTTTTGAAAGAGTCTTTCTTTAAATCTATTTTTTCTTTCTTTATCTCCTTTTTTTCTTTGTCCTTTTTTTCCTCTAGTTTAGAGTTCTTGTCCTTTGGGTATTTTTTCCCAATTTTGTCCTTCAAAAGTTTTCTCTTTTCTGCCTTTGCAGATTCACTAGTATCCAATTTTATTTTCTCAAATTTCAGAGCTTTTTCAGTAGATTTATCAGTAGACTCCTTCACTTTTTTCTCAACTTTTGTCTCCTTGGTGGGTTCAGTTTTAATTTCCCTTGCCAGCTCTTCAGAAATATCCTCTTTTTTACTTGGTTTTCCTGTGCTTGGCCTTGTCGATGATTTAAGACTTTCCTTGCTATCGGCCCTTTGCTTGATCTTTGTGTGCTTAGATATATTTGTTGGGGCACCTGCAGAAATTTCCTTTTGTGTTGCTACAGGGTACCTCAAGAAATCTAAATGCTTAAGTTTTTCTAGGCCTTCCAAAATTTTATTTTGTGGAGCATTCCCAGGAAATAAAACACGAACAATTTTTTCTGTAGGGCTTGCTGGTAGCCACACTACAAGAGCTGTGATGGATGTCAGATAGGGAACTGATATTTCACCTTCTTTCCCATTTGATAATATAATACCAGTCTTTGCTTTGCTGTTTCCAGCCCATTTTTGCATTAAAAATTGCATCTCCTTACTATCTTTCACTGGGTTTAGAATATACATATCTAATCTACCAACTCCCATTTTGTGGAATAATGTTATTGGTTCAATAGTGCTGCTTACTACCCTGTACAAAGGTTCTGGTTTAATTCCAAGCTTATTTAGATACTGCAATGTTAAGCAAGCTTCTTCAATGCTTCTTTTAACCTTCATACTAGATTCAGGCATTTTTAATTTGTCAGGAACATTAAAAAACACCACCCCAAGTTCTGGAGAAATTAGGTTCTTCATCCAGTCACTATATGTAGTAGAACCCTGAGATTGTTCTTCATCTTGCTCTGCAACCTTTCTCTGAAGAAGTCCATTAATTCCAGGCAAATTATCTGCTCCAATGTGTGTCAATAATATAGAGTCTATCCGATCCAAATGCCTGACCAGTTTCCAGAAGCAAGACTTTCTTTCTGAGCCACCATCCACTAAGATATTAAATCCATTAACAGCAAAAAGTGCAGAATCTCCTCTTCCACCAGGAAATATGTAGCAACATGGCTTGGACAGCTTTAAGAAGCCACCAGAATTTGGTGGCTCCAAGAGATCAAATGGAGAAGGAACGTCAACTGTCTCTGAAACATAGTCTGCAAACTCTGAAATCCCATCCATTTTAGGCAAGGTTACTTCAGGATTTAGCTTTATATGAATAATATCTTGAAAACCTGAACTTCCAAGGTTGCACCAGTCTCCTTCTCCCAGGCACGACACAGTTAGTGAAGCCTTGACCTCTGGATCTGTGTTACTTAATAGTTGGCAAACCTAAAGAAAAAGACATACAAGACTGTTTTCTGTTTTCTTACGACAACAAGAGAATGCGACCAAGAAATGTAACTTAAACAACTGGTTGTACAAGTCAACTAGATCCTTTACTTTACTTTAAAATTACTTTAATACGATCATGATTTTTCCATAGATACATGTAGAATTTTAATTTTTAAATATTTTAAATGGACGCTCGAAAGGAAAAGAATGTATTAAAATGAAACAAAAAATATATTAGCATATACTCCTTACAACTAACCTCTGGGTCAATGAACACTTCCTCAAATCTCTTATATGTAAAAGTCCCAGTCTGTAGAATTAGATCACCTTCCTGGTCTGAGCTCTGACCACTCAGAATGAAGAGCTTGTGTGCAGATGCATCGGTTATCAAGGAGCGTACCTATTGAAAACAATAAATGGCATAACTAATAATGTTATTGTAGAATAATTCTACTCAATGGCAAGTATTCCAATACAGACTTTCAAAAATATTCATTTCACTGTGAAAAACTTTTCAGGACCAGAAACAAACAATTAAAAATGAGATTCCCCAAATATCTCTGCAGCTTTTGTTGTACTATGTATACATGCACCCCCTGGATAAAATGTGTGGAAGTCCAGGATTACTGTGTGTTATAAACATTAGTCCTCTTCATATTTGTATTCCTACACTATAAATAGGCAACTTCATCAATACACATTGATAAAATGATGCAATCTATTTATAAAAGCTAGACTGTGCTTTATATTTGATTTATCTTTAGACTGGTACAACATAAAAACATGTAGAAATGGGATATTCTGTTCACGCAGGGAACTATGGTTTCATGCTTTACAAAAATCAGTTTATTATATATTAACATTTTCAAGGTGCCTTTTGCAGTAGGAGCGATATTTATTAAGCCCGAAAAGACTCAAATACTTGGATTTGAGTCTTTTTGGGCTTAAGCTCAAGAGATTTCCGCGGGAGATGATTCCGCAGGGATTTTGCTTTCTGAATTCCGGAATTGGATCTTTCAATCGAAAGTTAGCCATCTCTTCTATGGCTACTAAAACTTTCGATCGAAAGATCCAATTCCGGAATTCGGAAAGCAAAATCCCAGCAGTATGATCTTGCGGGACCATCTTGTGGAAATCTCATGAGACAATTTAATAAACCCGAAAAGACGAAATCGCATCTTTTCGAGCTTACTAAAGGAGAACTATAGTGCCAATATAACTGCCCACATACATATAAAACTCCTTCATACTAAGCCAATTGCTACCACAAATAGTTAAAAAAAAGTTTAGGGAAGG
>JAKJJM010253364.1:0-10220 GCA_021901965.1 Pipa carvalhoi
TTTTTTTTTTCAGTTTTGCAGGTGTTTAATATTTACAATTTTTTTTAGTGCAGAAGCTATTGCTAACCACAAATTAGACATGGAAAGTTTACAAACATTTTAACTCATGCTTTTTAGTTTAGATCCAGCCTACCATACTAAAGAATTAAACATTGGGACAAACAACTTTTATGGATCTTAAATGACATGCTGTAGCAGAGATATTATTTAATTACAAAACTTCCTGCCTTGAAGCCTCAATTAAGGTGTCATTAGGAATCTAATTCTTTAATGCAGGTGAAAATTACTATATACATACAGAGAGAACTAAATCAATGCAATAGGTTCTGGCAACCTAAGAGGCTAGTTGACTATGACAACTCTTTTGTGCAAGTAGAAACAAAGCGAATTCCTGGCCAGAAAAGGAGCCAAAAGGTACCCCAATCTTGAACTGGTAATAATGAGTAGACTTTATTGTGCGGATAACATCTCCAAAGTGGTCAAAACAAACCACAACGTTTTGGGGTGCAACTCAGAGTCTGCTACAAAATGTCACTATTGTTACTCATTATTAGCTCTTATGTGACCGTTTAAACTGGCAATACTGACAGCAACAGTTGCTAAAGGTGGAATGTGATTACTACTATCATGCAACACATCTAGTAGTTGCAACATTCCAAATATCAATTGCACTGAAACTGCACATTTCTGTATACACTTGCAACAATTCTACTGCTTCCCAGTTAATCTCCCTATGTTTTAAACCCACATAAGGTCTTTTGCATGATAGCAGCTACTAAAAAGCACAAACATTGCAACAAATGTCAACTGCCAATTAGTTACAAATTGCAGATGCAATTTCTAAACAGTTGCCAGAGTAAACAAGCCCAAATGCTCACACAAATCACAAATTCACCCAGGCTGTTCTGTGTACCTCTGCAGAAAAAAAAAAACTGATTGATCATATATCACTAATGTTGTTGAAAAACCTGTTTAGAAAATTGCCAATTCTGGGTTTAAAATATTAACTTATCAATGGATGTGAAACCATATAATACTAGCTAATTCCCTATAACGATGCATATTTGCCAAGTGGTGATAACTGCAACATTATCGCTGTGCTGTTTATCTGTTTACGTAGTTCCCATCACCTCCACCCCTTTTATTTCATTCTGCCATGGGCCGAAGATGCAAAAAGAAATGAAAAAGGAATGCTATAAAAAACAAAGATGGGTAAGCAACAGGGTAACAATTGTGCTAATAATATCTTACCACTATCACCAATCAATAGATATTGGTGTTGCACAAGAAACAAACAAGCACTGAAGACATCACCACCTATGATCCACTGAGTTTTTGTAAACTGGGGCAACAACATTGAGATGGTGATCTAAAAACCTGCTGGTCCATGGCCTGCAAGATAGACTATCTGAATTACTTACAGAATTATTCTTTAGTATTTAACAGGAGCAGAATCAGAAGGGTTACATCTGTCACAATAGCCACTATGGTTGCAACCTTCCCTCAGTGATACACTACCCACCTATAGTGGTGAGTCTAGACCTCGCTAGTTACACCACTGAATCCCATTATCATAAAGCAAAAATGCCAGTGGCACACCTAACTAGCAGCAATCATGCCCTGGTGCAAAATTTGGAACTGCCCCTGCCCACTCTCCCTTCCTGCCTTAGCATCCAGCCCTACAATTTTTCTTAATAACAATTTTTTCTATTAGGTGATCTGATTTAGTTCCAGCATATAGGATTGTTTGCTGGCCATGAAACAGCACAGGTGTTGTTTGTTCCTGTACTGTAAGATGCAATTCTATGTGCCACTGAGAACATATTTAGGATAAATGCTTTTTTAAAGTCAGCAAAAAAGTAAATACATATAAAACAAACACGTTCCTAAATAAAAACTATTTATTTCTGTATTAAAAAAAATTACTTTACTCACATGTATATGGCAATTTACATATCACAAGCTTTGTACCTACAGACTTTAAATATACACTTTCTCCACTCCACGTTTATCAAGTTTTTTGCAAGAATACAAAATGGTGCACTACTTTTAGCAGTGGTTTTTAAGCACAATAATGTATTTATTTCCCATATCAATTCTTTGGAGCAGTTGATTTTGTAAGGAAAACGCTTGGCTTTCTAGTTTAGCAAGTATGCAAAGTAAAGAAATGATTTAGTTGACTATAATATTTATGTGCCCAATCAAAGCATGTCTATTATTATAGTACATAGCTCAGGAGCAATCTGGCTTTGTATTTTTTCTGTTTTTAAATATAACTTGAAAAGGCAGCCTTCATTAGTGAAATGACATGATTCTGTGTGGGTACCTCTCTATATGTGCCAGTGTTCGATCTTACATTTTCCCCACATCATTAGATTGTGGCTTAGCCAATAAAATGGATGCCATAATTTTGAAACTACCAATTTTGTATATTAAAGATTTGTTTGGAAAACACAAATATACTTATATAAAAGTAATGTCACTTGTTCATATATATTTCTAATCCTTATTCCAAAATACCTAAAGCTCTTTCCAGACCCTTAGATTTCCTCATTCTGCCTTATCACCGACAGTTCACCTCCTTTGAGGTGCAGTCAGACAGCCATAGTGGCTTTCAGTTCCCTCTCTGCAGCAAACACCCTGTGTGCAACACCTACTCTCTGCGATCCACCTTCACTTCCATCAGACAGACAACACATGTGTGGGAGGGGGTAGTATTACTCTGCACTTTGTTTCTCTCTCACCACTTTCTACCCAGCAACACAATAGTTAGACTATTCTTCTTCCTCCACGTTGCTTTAGGGCTGTGCCCTATTGTCCTCGTCTTCTTTCTTTTCGCTCCCTTAACCTATCATCCCTCCTCCTTGCCCCTTCACCCCTCCTTTCTAACTCCCTCCTCCCCCCCCATTCCGCACTCCATCTGCTTCTTCTGTCACCCCCCGCCCCTACGGAGGGGTGGGGGAGAAATCATACACACATTTTGAATCTTTTCCCCGCTGTTGCCATGGAAACCATCCCAGCACACGGGCCAGTGAAAAGGCGAAGCTCGCTGTAGGCGCCTTCACTGCAAATCTCCGTGAAACTCTCCGCCCTTAAGCAGCGCGCTGAAGGGACTTTTTCCTTTGCATGTGGGAAGTGAGAGAGGGGAATAAACTGTTGCTTGCGATTTACCTCAGAGCATTTGCTGGTTTCTCATTAAAGACTTGTGTTTGTTTGACAAAAATGTCGTAGCCCTCCTAAGGAAAACGCAACAGATTAGCAACTTTCATAAGATGCGTCCTTCTATCTCGACGTCGCCTAACATTTTAATAGTTAATGGACGCCCGAATGAGTGATGCTACTGTTCATTGTGGGTTTGGACATTCAGTAGCTGCCATTTAATGAGCGACTGGCTAGTCTCATAGCAGTATCGCTCAGGGCACAAGTGCATTGACCTTTATAGAATTTACATCAGGCACAAAAAGCGCTGGGGTAAAACACTAACTACATTCACTCTTTACCAGAGCTCATATACATCCTACGCCCTCTACCTGGTTCAACTAGAATTCCCAGCAGCCACCGAAAGTCACACTGTAGAGGGAAGATACCAGCGTGCTTTTCACACAAATAACAATACATGAGGTAGGAAGCTTTCCCGCATTCAAAGGGTTATTAAAAGGCGGGAAGCCTTGCAAGCAGCTGCCTTATTGTATTCACGTTAGTGTATTGTGTACCAGCCAGCTCTTTCCCACGTGACTGTTTGCTGGTATAGTCCACCATGTATTAACCATGCAGCCCCGGCTCATGTTTTACTAGTAACAAGGCGTACAGCGCCGAGAGAAGCTGTGGCAATGTCAGCCCTGATTGTTACCCCCATCCCCCCCCAAACATTCACTCTAGCTAATGACGATCATTTTGTGTTTGCTTTGGAGCCTTCCATCCCCCCTTGCAGTATACGGGGTGCGAACAAAGACCAAACAATGGGACCACGCCATCTATTATCAGGCATCTTAGTGCACCTCCATAGCACACACCCCCTTATCCATTTTGGACTGGTTAATGGGTTCTAAGGCTGCAAGGGAGAGGGTAAAGCAGAGCCGGCATTGCACGATGGTTTAGCAGGGCTCTGGTGTGAAACAATGAACAGGATGTGTATCGCTGACACGCACTCTTACTGACGGATTAGTGGGGTTTTTGTAAGCATTTCAGTAAAGGAACACACACCACTGGAGTAAAAGACTCTTGTTTATTTCCAGTCACTACACGTGTACATAGGTCTACGTTCCTGAGTGGAACAGAAAGGGTTACATTGGGACATCGGCTCAATAAATCAGCGGGGTCATTTGTGAGGGGCTTATAGAGTGCACATCCAGACTGGATCATCTCAAGGGGGCAAAATCCGATCCTAACAAAAGCATCTTCCCCCACCCCACCGTGATTTATTCCTGCCCCCCTCCCCCTCATCCCTAAAATTCTTCCCTAACCTCATCCCAGCTGCCGAGTTAACCCCTTAGCGACCTGCTTTATGCTGCCGTATGCAATAGTGAGGATTTCCAGTCCTGTACAGGAGTCACTTTTACTCGCAGACACCAAACAAAGCGCCCACCATCACCCACGGTCGATATTGCTGCTGTAAATGTGGAACTGAATGGCGTTTAGTCAATCGCTGTCACACACCAGACACACACAATAGGTTTCCACTGGGCACAAAGCTCTCTCCTAGCACCAGGTTTACCAGCCTCGGTTCATTATAGACCCAGTGGCTGAATCCTGACAATCAACAGATCACATACATATTATATTATATACGGGGTGTAAAGATAGTTATTTGTAGGCGCGCATTGAGACAAGCGATTTCCCCATTTCCCTTTCCAACATCTGGACACCAGACCAGTCTCATTTGACTTGTGCGATCTTAAAAACGAAATGCGATCTGTCTTCTTTTGTTTTAATGCTTATTTTCTTTTTAAATGGAAGCGAATGGGGAACATTTTCATTGGGGGGAGGGGGGGATTGTGAACCCAATCTGTTGATCTGCCAGTTTCTCCCCAGAGTGAAATAAAAAGACACGATTAGTGAATATGCGGCACCTACCACAATTTCTGTTCTTGCCAGACATTCAACCCCATTGTAAAATACCCAGCCACCCGCAGCACATTCATCTGTAGCGAGTATCGTAAAAAAAAAAAATTAATTGATGGCCAAATCAAATAATAGTTATCAGGGATTGCATTCTGACTCTTTATCATCCCTACACCTACAATTTATATCCGCCATATAATAAATACGATGTTTGTATTTGTAATCAGAATAGGTTTTATTTTTCCCCCATTTCTTGTAGCGCTTGGGCTGCATTGTTCTGCCCCAAATTCCAGGCTCCGCCCCCTTCTTTGTCTGAACGTTCGCTGATTGGTGGAATCCGGACTGGGCTGCCGTCATGCTTTGGGAAGCCCATTCATCTGTGCACTTGGGCGTTGGACTCCGCATCTTATTAGCAACCGGGGAGATTTCTCCATTTTCCTGTTGTATCCAGCACGGCTACAAATCTGGGGATTTTTTTTCCTTCGTGGGCACGTATATATATATATCTATCTCTCGATATTTTTTTTCCGAGAATTGCAGAGGAAGGAAGGAATTTTTTTTTCTTTCTTTTTTTTTTTTTTCTCGACAGTCTCCAGCTAAATTGGTGAATATCTCTCTTGCACTTTTATTTTCCCTCCCCTCCTTTGCACAGAGGAGTTGTGTTCCTCCGGCTCTGATCTCTATTGTGCCCAGGCTTCAGACACCAGCCACAGTCTCTTTGTTCCCCCACCCCCCGCTCTCCTTGTGTCCCTTGCTCCGCTATAGCTCTCTTGTTACCCAGCTCTTAGCATTTTTGTGGTTGGCTTATTCTCCAGCTGTACAGGTTCTAGATTTACTTCATTTTTTCCCCCTGTTTTTTTATTGTTGCTCTGTGTGCTGTTAAAATCAAATCTTGTCTCTGGGGGTGACTTCTACCTTTGCATTTTGTTGGATACACAGACAGCGATGGGAGCCCAATTCTCCAAGACCGCAGGCAAAGGCGAAGCAGCCACCGCAGAGAAGCCAGGGGAAGCAGTGGCAGCATCTCCATCCAAGGCGAACGGCCAGGTAATTGCCCTCCCTGTGAATGTGTGTAGCTGTCGGTGCCCTCCTTGCCCCTCTCTTTATGCCAAGGCAATGGACCCTGTTGCTTAGCGTTGTGCAGTGGCTAATCTTACCATTGTTAGGGAGGGAGTAGGCATTTCTAGTTGTCTCTACCTGTTACTGGGAGCGGTCCAGGGATGGCAGAGGGGAATAGTTAAGAGTACAATGGAGAACCACAGGTTAAAGATTGATTAATTTCTAATCTCATGCTCTTGTTTAATGGGCTTGTCTGCCCGCTAGTAAATGCGTGCTTCCTTGAAGCAGACACAATGGGCGTCTATCAGACTTTCTCCCAGTGTGATCTGATGCCTGGTCCAATAGCAACATGTGGCTGGGATAATGTAATCGCATAGTAGCCATATTGGGCTACTAGGTTTAGTGAGGTCTCGCTCATGGAGTTGGGGTGCTGGGTGTAATTTATGGGAGATGTTACGCTGAAGATGGGGGTTTTAGCCTTTTATTAAGCACTGGAGATTTGGAGCGTGCAGCACCATAAACCACGATTTATCCCCGTTGTGTTACTGGGTGGTGATTAGGGGGTTTAAAAGACATTGTGTGAATTGGGAGTTTGATCAGCCCCCACCTTTTTATCATCTTATAGGAGAGGGAATGTATAGGCTTTGTCTGTCGTTTGCTTCTTGCTGCCTAGAAAGAAAGGCGTGATGTGGAAGCTAATGCACTTGCAGTTTGTCTCTGAGCTCGCTAGCTAAGGCATTCATCCGATAATGGAAACGCATCGCCCTCTAGTGTTTATCTCTCGGAAGTACACTTTAATGGGTTGAACTACAGTAGCTCAGAGGCTGGTAGGAGGCGGGGTTGATTATGGAGGGAAATGCTTATCAACTCCCCAGCCTTGTGATGTTACAGTATCAGAGATTCGAGTTTATTGTAGTAATTACTATCAGTTTGCTTTCGATTTTGAGTTAACTCTTGCAAACCTTTCAGAGTCTTTGTTTAGTCATGAATAAGGAGATTCATATTTTAGAGGGATTTTACATTGCCAAATTATGCATTCTTTTGAAAGTTTTTAATAGTTTTTTTTGCTGTTTATTACAATGGCACCCAACGCAAGAAACATGTATTGCAAAATATCTTTGGTAAAAAAAAAAAAAAATTGAAACCTGGATTTTAACACTTTGATTTGGTCACTAAGGGGAACTTCTATCTACCAGAGTTCCATTGTGTTTGTTAGATGCACCTTATGGCAACTTCCTGTTTTAAATCCATATCATAAATCAATTTGCTTGCAGACTCTGTTACTGCTTTTGCTTTGCAATGCAGTTGAAATGTAAAACTGGAGCTATTTATATAATAGGATATATTTTGTCCTTTTATTGTGTTGTCTTTTGCCTGAACATTACCAATAATGTACTTGTAAATTGTTTAGTCTCAAACTTCACATGATATCTTTGCATTACAGGTATTCCTTTTTAGTTATTGTCCTTGATTGCATTGTGGGTAATGCCTAAATAGTTGCTAACATTTAAAAAGCTTAATGTCAAGTACGAACAGTCTTAGTGTTTCCTATGTACGATTTATCTGTATATACTTGGGTTAAGATTTCACATTTTAGTTGCAATGATTTGAAAACAAAGCTTTTATGGCAGTTCTCACTTCCATGCTTTCATATTAAATTTTTTTTTTATTCTGTATGTTGTTGCAGGAGTTATGATACACTTGTATAAACTGAAGTTTATTTTACACATAATGGAAGCAATGCCAGTTTACTACACATCTTATTTGGTAGTAAAACACAATCTCCAAACCTTAAACAATACTGTCTTCAATATGGCAACCCACGTGGATGGCAGATTGTGCTTACATAATAATAATGTCATTGGGTTGACTACCTCTTCCCATGAAATAATGAACTGTTAGGTTAGTTGTTGGTACCATACATTAGAAAATACAGAGGATTATTGATTTTGGGACTTACAGACTACCTAATCAAAACAATGATTTCTATGGATATTATATAAGGAATCTTAAGTTTGTAGGCCATACATGTTGCTATTTTGTGATAATTGGCACATAGCAGCTTCTATATTAAAAGGGTAAATGAGGCTAAGTAGCTTGGTGTTTTGTATTTTTATATTGTTTCGGGGTTGCTTTCACAGCAAATGTAACTTGATTAAGGATATCTTTTCTTAATGTAGTGACAATTGAAGCTGGAAAATGTTTATTAACACTTGATCACTGCTACTTTCAGAAGAAATGGTTATCAGTTACTTTTTTTTTTTTTTTTTTGTCGTGATTAACCTTTTTTAGGACTGTTAAATCAAAATTGACCATTGTCCTATTATACTTAGTATATTTTTGTTCTCTCTAGGAAAATGGCCATGTAAAGGCAAATGGAGATGCATCTCCTGCTGCAGCGGAGGCAGGAAAGGAAGAAGTCCAGGTGAATGGAAGTGCCCCTGCTGAGGAAACCGCTAAGGAGGAGAATGATGCTGCTGAGGCTGCTCCAGAGAAAGAAGCAGCTGCACCCTCTGTTGATGGGGAAAATGCAGAGCCAGCTTCTCCAACTTCTCCAGCTGAAGGAGAGTCAGCTGCCAAAACAGAGGAAGCAGGTTCAACTTCCACACCCTCCACTAGCAATGAAACCCCTAAAAAGAAAAAGAAGCGTTTTTCATTCAAAAAGTCTTTTAAATTAAGTGGATTCTCCTTTAAAAAGAACAAAAAGGAGAATAATGAAGGAGCAGAGACTGAGGGAGCTGCTCCCTCCAACGAAGGAGCTAAAGAGGAGGCTGCTCCTGCTGAGCCAGAGGCAGCAAATAATGAGGAGACCAAACCAGCATCAGAGGAGCCACCTGCAGCCAGCAGCCCTGAGGAGAAAAAGGAGGAGGCTGTAGCTGCATCCCCCAAACCAGAAGAGGCCAAATCAGAAGAGGCGGCTCCAGAAAAGCCTTCAGGGGATGACGCGAAACCTGCCGAGGAGCAGAAACCCGAGGAAAAGCCAGCAGAAGAGATTCCAGCCCAAAGTGCAGCTCCTGAAGCTCCATCCACTGAACCAGAGGCACCGAAAGCCGATGAACCAGCAGCTCCTTCACAGGAGGCTACATCTGAACCTAGTCCAGCAGCAGATTCAGCAGAGTAAAGAGGTGGTGGTTTAAGATAATCAAAGAACTTTTTTTCTCCCCTTGTTTGTTTGTTGGAGTGGTGCCAGGTACTGGTTATGGAGAACTTGTCTACAACCAGGGATTGATTTAAAGATATATTTTTTTTTTCTCTCTCTCTCTACTTACAGATCCCATCTCACATTGTTTTGTTATCACCATTCCAACAGGCCGGCTAATGGTCAAAATCAAGAAATCGGCCTTATTCCTTTTTTTGCATCAGTATTAATGTTTTTTGCGTACTTTGCATCTTTTATTGAAAATGTATACTTTTGTCAGTTTATGGACATGCCCCCATACATGAAGGAGATGAGTGGGTCTTGAGGGGGGATATCATATGAAGTGATAGAAGCCACATGGGATTTAGGCAGTGCACACATTGCCAGATTTGCCACACGGAATGGGGTTTATTTTTTGATTTGGGTTGTTTGTTGTCATTGTTAAATTTTTTTTTTTTTCTGAGTTATGTATTTTGTGAGGGGCAGACTTCTACAAGGTTTACAACACTAAAGGTCTTGACTTAGGTGGCAAGAAAAGTTATTAAGAAAAAAAAATCAATACCCAGATCATAGTTTTAGTAATTCATTTAAACCATAGGAACTTTTCACTTATCTCATATTAGCTGTATCAGTCGGTGATTAAGTAGAAATACGAGTTGTATAGGCTTTATTGTTTATTGCTGGTTTATGACCTTAATAAAATTGTAATTATGTATTACCAGCAGGGTGTTTTTAACTGTGACTATTGTATAAAAGGAATCTTGATTATCCAAAAGCACATGAAGTTTGCAACTCTATCCACCCTGCCCATTTTTGTAAAACTGCATTCATATTGGACCTTTTAAACACAAATTTTAAACTCAACCAAGCTGTGATAAGTGGAATGGTTACTGTTTATGCTGTGGTATGTTTTTTTTTTTGTTTTTTTTCCACTTTTTTTTTTTCCACTTTTTTTTTTTTT
>JAKJJM010255020.1:0-16774 GCA_021901965.1 Pipa carvalhoi
TGTCTGCCTAGTACGGGAGCTTATCAGTGCTCTGTACTTAATTATCCAGCTTCAGATGAAACTACTGGGATGAATGGCTTCACACTAAGGTATAGTACAACATACCGTATGTAAAGATGTAATCGGACTATAGTTCTCCTTTTAAAGTCTATCTTTATCTCAAACTACATCATTACAACGGTTTCCATATCTTCCCATGGGACAACTGCACTGACTTCCTGTCTGCAAGGAACTTTTATTAACATCTCTTAAAGGGAACTCCTCCCCAATATGCACATGAAATCTTACTTTGGCCACAGCAAACCCAGAGGTACTTGCTGAAATAGGAATACAGGGACATTTCTAACTTCATAAAGTTAATGGCTACCTTGAGCCTGCCAAATTATAGTAGTATACGGCAGGGCCGTTCCTAGGGGCGGGCAGTGCGGGCAACCGCTCGGGGCGCCGAGCAGTGGGGGGGGCGGGGGCGCTCTCACCTCTGATCGCCAGCACCCCCGTCGCACAAATTTTCACTCCGGGCGAGGGGCGCAAGTTTTAAGCTCTCGCCCGGAGTGAAATTTAACCTAGGAACGGCCCTGGTATACTACATAATTGTCACATAGCAGAGTGTTGCTGTATATGAGTAGTATGCTGTCAGATTGTAGTAGAAGCCACCAGCTAGGTTGTAGGTAGGGAGTAGTGCTCAAAGGTAGCAGTCGGGGACACAAAGTATTGCAAGGCTCCCCAAGAAGTTGAGGAATACCCAGATGGCTTTACTCTGGTTTTGCTGTTGAGTATCTGGTTAACAGACTTTACTTAAGCGGCTATTGAGAGGACAACTGTCTTTTTTTACCCAATGAAATATGCACCATGTATATAGACTTGAGCCCTGATCCTTGCATTTATGCCAACATTCCCCTTTAAAGAGGGAGATGTTAAAACATGCAGTGTGCTGCATTAGGTTTTTTATCCATGTTGTTCAGTTTTAAGGAAATTGTAGAAATAGTCTCCATAACACTTCTGATTGCAAATTCATTGAATCATACCTTTAACTAGAGGTATTAATCAAAATCCTATTGCCTACATAGCATTGTATAGATTCTTGTAGTTTTTAGTATCTTTGGTTAAAGGGATTATTTGGTAAAACTAGTTTTTTAGCTGATCTATTAGGTCATAATGCTAACATTACTATTGAAATATGAAGAATTATTGAATATACATTAAATTTCACATCTCTCCTTTAAAGGGAATGTTGAAAAGTAAGCACTTCTAAAATACTGAGTGGCTGTGAATTAGATGCACCCCTTATATTCATTAGCATGGTACAGCCTACCTCTAGGATTTTATTTCTTGGCAAACAAAAGGTAAAAGCCCAGCCACCCTCAATCTAAAAAGCGATTAGGTTTGTTTTTAGTTCATAAATTCACTGGCAAAAATAAACATGCTTTATAAATAACTTTCAAAAGATGTTTAGAATGTTGAAAAGACCCCACAGGTGTCAGTATCATTGTAAATAAAGGAAATTAGAGTTAACATGATATGGTATTTGGAAATTTTTATACAAATTGGTTACTGCATGTAACAAGGTTCATACTTCATTGGGGAGCTTACATGGGTGTGTTGCTAAAACTAGATTATGCGTTTTTTCTTTACTAATAGCAGCCATGCTGTGAAACAGACTTAACAGTCCCTTATTTTATCAACAGTTTATAATTTTTAGAAGCAAATTTAGTAACTGCACCTCATTGTGCTTGATAAACAGATCCTAGCAACTGGAAGTCCATTTAAATGCTAGACTGGAGATGTTAAGAAAATCTAGGTGATCAAGAAACCCAATTGAAAATTCTTTTGAAATGTTAACGTTTACAATATATATTTTTTATATTTAAGGTGATTCTCCTTCTTTAACCCAAAAAAAGTAAAGTATTAAGCAATGTTGAGTGATTTGATGAAATTAAAGCTTTACATCCGGCTTCCTACAACCTCGGTTTAGATAAAATGTATTTACTATTGTTTGCAAGATTAGTCACAAAACTGAACTCTTCTATAAGCATGGCAGGATGGTCAGTTGAGTAGCTCTGCTACATACATATCACATGGTCATTGCACTCTGTTATTTGATTAGAGTAGCAGTTTGAGTGTTTATATGAAGCTGGCTTGATGAAAATTCTCTAGCCACTATCTGTTTTCAGAAAACAGCCTTTACTTATTGAATGGGTAAATGGAGTATTGAAGTTTACTCAAATGTGTTAACTTACAGATGCGTTGGTATCCTCCATCTGAAGCCACCCAGCAGGGATGGAAGTCTCGCCAGTTTTGCTAAAGCTGTCTGGTAAGAAGAAGCCTGTAGCTCAATGTAATGTGGAATTCAGATGTTGCATATACCTGAGAGGATGTTTTCCAATGGTGCAATTTAGCTACAAAAAAGTTTGGCTGTGTTTTCTTACTGCTTGTAATTTATAAATCTTGATGTCTGTTTTAATTTAAAAAAAATTGAGATCTTTAAGTTTCATGTACACTACAACTTCACCTGTCCTAGGAGAGTTCTTGGATGGATAGGGGGATAAATGGAGCTTCCTCACAGCTTAAAGGAGAGCTATAGTAAGCAATTAGTTATCTGATCTCTCAGCAGCACACTAAGTGTACAGCTGCTAGATAAACATTCATGTCACTATCCTTGGCCCAGGATCGCAGGATGAATAGCCACTCCAGCTCACTTCTTGGGTATGTAGGTGACTTTGATCATCACATAGTACCTTCTCTCCCGAAGTAAACCAAACTTAAAACACATGGGCAGATTGGAAAAATCTGCGCAGTTGGTTAAATTCGGGAGGGGGGTGGGGTAGTATGTGACTATCGACGTCACCTACACACCCAGGAAGTGTGCTGGAGCAGTGATGTATTCATCTCGTGATCCTGGGCTGAGGATAATGAGATGAATGCTGATCTAGCAGAAGTATTTGGTGTACTGCTGCTAGATCGATCAAGTAAGTATAATTACTTTAGCTCAAGTAAAACTATATGCGTTATGTGGGTACAAAAGCACAGAAGTGCTAATTTCAAATGGATAAACATTTGATCACTGTTCATGTAGCAAACACCTTTAAGGTTTTTATAGGATACTAATCTGAAGCAAAGGTATTTGTGTTCGGCCTGTAGTTATTTCAATTGTATTTGGTTTGCGAGCAAATTTTTTGGTATGTTTTATTTTTCCAGATTATTTTTCTTCTCTCCATGAATTGATGTACCTGACACAATCTAGCCATCTTGAATGTCTAATCCATGGACAGTAATCCAGCATGGAGAAGTACAACATCCCTCCTCCAGCATAAGCCTACTGGACTATTTTACTACTTTAAAGAGCAGAAAACTCATCGGGGTGAAAATGATCTTAAATGTTATGGTAAAAACATTCAACCAATCATTGACGGGCATGGGGGGGAGGGTCTGCATGGCATTCTTCAAGCATGAAATTTCAGTGTCTACCTGTAAATGTTTAAAAAAAAAAAAAAAAAAAAAAATCAGTGGGCCTCTCAATCCTTTTTGGTTTACCCTTCAGCCGTGTGTTAAAAGCTTGGTGTGATGCCATGCTTATTCCTGCTAACCATGTTCAGCTGTTCTATTTAAATAGCGTCTTCTGTCCTTGCATCTTCATTGGAGAGTATTTGTTATTGCCAAATGTATTGCAACCTTATGGGGAAACAGAGCAAAAGTACTAGTATTTTTGTAACATGTTTAATAAGGAACTATTTATGCATCAGTGTTTATTTTGTTTTTTTGTGTGATTAATTATTAAAAGAATTTATTAATCTGTCATAAGTTAATGTTCTGTTAAAGAGCTTGAATATTCTGTATGGTTTGTACATTATGAATAATTGTGCAATTTTTGTTCCATTTGCATCCTGCTTGATATTTCAGTATTATGAAGCTGTCCTGGCTGTACAGAGAATTGATTTCTCTTGCTGATCTTGTGAGACTGTAAATGGATAAAATATCAAATACAAAGTTTTGTGATGTGTGTGGGTTTACTTATTTAAATCTACAACCACCTGCAACTATTAAAAGTAAGCTGCTGTCTAACATGGAGTACAAAGCATATTACAATGTAGATGTGACTGTCCTACTGCCCTTAAGATTTTTCTGCAGTAACCAGAATCCTAAGAATTTTATATTCAGTTCTAAAATGATCTCTGCACCTAAAGTTGTTTTCCCACTAGCCATTGCGAAGCTACTACTCTGAAGCAGGAACATATCTGCTACAGTTTATGGCTAAAATGAAATGGTACACAATTTCAAATAGGTTGCATTATAACACAAATTCACTTTTGTAATAGTGGCACTTTAATTTCCAGTGGCATGGTTAAGAGAAAATGGTGTGAAAGACTGTGTTAAAGCAGGGGTGTAAACTCAAATACACAAGGGGCCAAAATTAAAAACTTGGACAAAACTGGGCCAGCCTTGATATTTATGGGAAAAGTTTTTTGTTCTAGCTGATAAGGGAAAACTTACAATTAAACACATCTGTCCTTTACACTTGTGAACAGATGCTTCCCACTTCTTGAAAGCTTTGGTTTTCCACCTTTTTTGTTTGGCTGTATTTGGGAGGGGTGGCCTGGTGGGACTGGTAGCATGAGGTCCAATGCACCAACAGAGCATTCTGGGATTTGTAGTGTTAGCAGTGCATTCACTGTCTACTGGCGGGCCAGCTCTACTAGACGTTTGGTATTTTCTGGAAGGGGTCAATTAGAATTGGACTGTGGGCTAGAGTTTGACACTCCTGTGCTAACCAAAAATAGGCACTAAAACTAGCTGGGTTTTTTTATAATTATTTCAAGCCAGGAACAGCTATACATTAAATTGTGGTTGAGGTGGTTCTCATGTCTGGTAGTTGTATTTTCAAAGTCTCCCTGGTTTGTTCCACATCCAGATTTTTCCTAGACTTCTATATACAGCCACCCGGTAAAGAGATTTTGGCTTCCTTTGCTGGCATGAGCAAATTCTTTATGGTCATCACAAAAAATCTAATTGGGCAGAGACCAATGCAGATTTGCTTGAAGATGTGTTGGCTTGGTCACACAATTGTAGTTACATGCTATGTCATTCCTAATGCACAATTCATTAAAAAAAAAAAAAATTTCAATAGGTCTGTACAGCCACTTCTAGTTTTTAAACCTTCACTAGCTAGTGAATGTACAGACCCAGTGGGACTTTTTTTTCACTCCCCAAATGTTGCCTGCCATAACCACAGGCAATTGCTACACCAGATGCCAAGGTGCCAAAGGTCATAATTTATGAAACTGATTTGTATACCACTGCCATGTTAGCTATAAGATAAAGCTTGTGCTGACCTGAAAAGTGTGCTTAAAGAATTGATAAGCAGTGAATCTGCATCTAAGCAGTTTTACCTGATTATATTTGGAGTGTCTGGATGTGAGAAATTGGTTATTGCTGTACACATAGCGATACTTGACACTTTTCCATCTAACATTTACAGGTTTTTCCAGCAGGAGCTAGCAAAAACAAATTGCTGTAACTTGACTATGGAGTTAGGGCACACTTTTAAAATTGTAAAAACTATCATATTGAAGGAAAGACTACACACTCCTAAGGAAAATAACAGAATTCATATTGAAGAGTAAAAAAACAAGAATAGCCTGGCACAAACTTACCCAACAAAACGCAGGTGGTCTCAACCTACTAGACTTTGCAACCTACAACTGAACAGCACAATATATCCATGCAATAGACTGGATCTTGGAAAAATAAGAAACTCACAAATGTCACTCTTGAACAAAACATAACCCCCAATATCTCTCATCTGTACAAACACAAACCAATGAAAAGACCATAACGTAGAAAATCCCCTGCTTACAACAACCTGCAAAGCCTGGTACAAACTAAGGAAAAGAAACAAAATAAATTCAACGCACACATCTTCCTCCCTTTTCATGCAAACCCACATATATCCACACACATCTCAGAACAAAACATCAAATAATGGAAAGAAGCAGGTATTAAAACCATTTATAACATCATTGACCAACAAGGAAAAATACTTCCTCTAGAGCAGTGCTTCTCAAACTTTCGTTGCTGGCGGACCGGCAACGAATTTATCAGGAAGGTGGCGGACTGCCACCCAGCTTTTGTCATTGATTTTAATCAATCAGCCTTGCCGCGGACCGGCAGCTATTGGTCCGCGGACCACCACTTTGAGAAGCACTGCTCTAGAGAACCTGATCAAGACCTACCCAACACTACCACACAACCTATATGTGTATTTTCAAATCTGCTCATACACAAAACCTAAATCAACTCACAGCAAATGACTAAACCCATAATTTACAAGATTACATCTGAAACTCATCTGTAGTATCCTAAAACACAAGATACTTACAAAGAGCAAAACCACCACAAAATTGGACTGACATAAAGACTGGCATGGCAGATTGGAGAAAACACTTTCCAAATTTTACCCTACCACAAATAATGCAAGCCACTTTACAGTCTGATAAAGCACTTATATCAAGCATGTACCATGCTATAAAGTTCAAAACATACACATATAGAATGCCAATCAAACGTTATGAAATGGGGTCTCTGTCCATCTCAGCGTGCCCAAAATGATAAACCATGGAAGCAAATCTTTTCCACAGACTATACAAATCATATGGAAAGATTAAAAAATACTGCCACAAAGAACGCTCAAAGCAGAACTAACACAAGATTGGCCAATTTTTAGAATACTAGAACAATAGCAAACACAAAAATTCAAAACATCTGAAAAACAGCTTCTCATAAAAATAGTAGCAGCCACTAAAAAAATCAGTGCTGATGTCTGTGATATCAACGGCTCGTGATTGGCTAAGCTATACCAGGAAGTGCTGGGGAGAGATAAGTCTCCCCAGCAGTTGCCGCATTGAGCAGCTATATGCAACGAGCAGTGCACGCATTAAAGCACTGCTTGTTACATTTACTAGACCCAGGGCTTTTTTTGTGATGGAACGCGGCGGAATGGCGTTCCGGAAAATCTGTGTCACGAGCGGCAGTTTCCTTATAGCTGTCCACCGTGACTCTGCTGTCCCTGATGGCCTTCCTTGCTTGTCACGAGCGGATCAGCTATAGTCTATAGCTGATCCGCTCGTGACAACTTAGCGGAGTCACGGCGGACAGCTATAAGGAAGCTGCCGCCCGTGACAACTAAGTCAGGAAGGCACTCCAGCAGTGGAGGGGGCGGCATTAAGAGTCCCTAGTGCAGCTGGGGTGGGGGGGTGCGTCGAGCGGGTAGGAGAGCGGCAGCCTCCGACAACCTCCGCTAGCAGACTGACCGCCGACCTTCGCTAGCACCCCCCCCCCTTTTCTATATATCATAGAAAAGAATCCATGTAGAACACCACAAATTACTTGTAACATTGTTTTTTTTTCCCAATCATACAAAATGTATATGAACACAGTAACATTAAAATGTTTCATTAAAAAGGTCACAAAGAAATGTTTTTAAAAAAATGTGCCCTCTGTTGCAGTATAAAACATGGAGCCCTATTAAACTTGGCATAGACCTCTCCAAACTTATGTCTTCTAAAGCATATTATGTATCAGTGGTGTAATAGCTATTAGAACAATTTAACTGAATCCTGGCCATCACAAATAAGAATGCTAACAGGCAAGCTCATTTGGTTCATCTACCAAATACCAACCTAGGAAAGTTCAAGGATGGCCCTTTAAGCAGTTCAGCTGTTCTGTCATGTCGTCTTGCATTCATCACTAGAGGCTGTAGCATGGATTATTGCCACTGACGAAGTGCAGTTTTGCCAGTGTGTAGTATTTGTGAGAGCCTTTACATGCAATCTTAGAAACAGTTTGTATTTGACTCTAGTGCTTGGGCCCACCATGAAAGATCAGGGCCCACTAATAAAAAAAAATAAAAAAAGCTATGATGGTGCACCTGGAAGATTCACCTGTGTTTTTGTGGAACGTCTGACCAACAGTGACCAGAGCATCAAGTAATAGGGCTGATTTGGCAAAGCAGACAAGCAATCAACAGTTATCACTAATCCCTGCATACAAACTCCTGTTTAATTTCTTTTTGTTGCAGTTTAGGATTATGAAGCAATTTCACATTTTCTAAATATTTAACAGCATAGTTGGTGGTTCCCTAGAGGTACAGGTCTTGACTGGGAGAGGCTTTACATTTGTTAATAAGAGCCTGTAACAGACTTGCTTTGCTGGTAAAAGCAGTTAAAGAAACAGTCCAATCTGATTAATAAAAAGTAATGGGTTATAAATGCATAAGAGAATTTTTTACTAATATACTTAGTTTATTATGCAAGCAAAACAATTAATTGTACCTCCTGTGTCGGATGCACCAAAATGTTTTAAGCTGTATTAGTATAGTTGCAAAATAAGAAAGATGAGTAATGTTGCCACTAACATAATAGTCCCAGGAAGGTCAATTAATAGTTAATGAAGTACCATCAGTAGTTACAGCTAATAGTGTATGTTGTCTGTAACGCACAGATACTGGGCATGAGAGACCAAATCCATATAAAAAGAAAATCAATGTCTCAGCTCTTCCTTTAACAATTGCTTGTACTGGGTTAACTATACCTTTAAGAATTAAAGCTGCCATCCACTTTTCTTTTTAATTTGATTGGTTATTTGGAATTATCAAGCCTGTCAGTCAATTCCTTAATTTAAGATTCCAAACTGAGCTGCTGAAGAAGTAGCTGAGAGCAGGAAGGAGCTTTATTACCAAACTGGTCCAAAATGGCCAAAGGATGGAAATAAGTAAATAACTTTTACTTCAAAAGCTTTTATTTAACAGTGCCAAATAGACAGACAAATAACTTTGTCACTAAACTGTTTCTTTAACCTCCTGTGCAAGCACAAAGTACTAGAACTTTTTCCAGAACTGAAGCATTTAATTCCTCTCCAATTCTAACTGACTTTACTAAAGATTGTTTCAAGGCCCAAAAATCTTCAACCTGTTTTAAATTAGCTTTCAAAATTATTTTAAGCTTTGTGCATATATGATTTTAACTGTAAACTATTGTCTGGTTTTGCTCTGGTCATATAAAGAATAAAATTATTGTATAATCCTCAAGACTGGTTTTCACTAGCGCTTCCTGGGGCGGAGTTGTTCAAGATCAGTAACTGTGTCTTTCAGGTAAACATTAACAGTTGCTCCAAATGACTGCATAATGTGAACTGCACTAATCACTCACTTCACTAAAGCTGTAACCACATACTCTGGTTTCTTTGCTGACTGTTCAGAAGGGTGCTGTGGCAAATTTAAAAATGCAAATTACTTCTTTGTCTAGCAATAAACCATACAGCTACCTAAAAGGATAACCTACTTGCAAGCTAGAATTAGCTTAAGTTTCCAACAAAGCCTGTCATGCTTGTATTTATTTATGTGCAATTTTCTGTATAGGAAGGTGAGGGATATTCCTATAGTCTGCTATAATGCTTATACAAATTGATTTGGATTGTGCAAAGTCTGGTTCAGGGCAGAACATTTGTTTCTTGCATAAAAAACAAAACAAAACATTTTTAGCCAGATTTTGATACACAGCTGTCTGTGGAAACAACATGAGCTTCTTCTTGAGCAGACCTGTGCATTGTATGGCCCTCTAACTAGCTCTGATCAGCCTGCATGGTACCTTGAGAACTGAGGAGAACAGTGGCAGTGGATGTAGTGTTTGGGCCCCAATCCTTTTAAGCTGGCAAGAGTGGGCTGCACACAGGACAGGTTCCTGAGTAGGACACATGATGCATGATGCTCCGTAAGTGACAGGGAGAGGCCACGCCCCCATACAGTTAATTATATTACTCTGGCCCTCTAAAACCATTCCAATATCTCATGTGGCCCCATGGGAAAATTAATTGCGCACCCCTGTTCTTGAGGCTGCATACTGTGGTAGTCTTGGCTGTGACTTTTTTCAAGTAGGTGGTTCAACTCTGCATAGTCTATACATAGGCATGCATATGGAATAATTGGTAGTCTGAGCACCAAAACATCTCTATCATAAATACATTTTAGATCTCGAGCTTGCCAGCAAAATAACCTCAGGCAGCACACAGAAGGAGCTGTAGCATCAGTCTATGCAACTCAGTTCAAGTTTCTAATAGAAATACAGCTGAATTAAAAGAACCTAGGTCATCTTGTTGTTAAATTGAAGTGGATCTGACAGGCCACTTATAATCTGAATGCTGAAGCTTGAGTTAGAGAGGTGGAGCTAGAGAGAAGACTGACATTATAGCTTCCCTCAAATCACAATCTAGGAAGGATCTGATTGAAGGATCTTTGTTGTCAGTCTTCCCTTTAGCCCCGCCCCTCCAACTAAGGCATGGATATTGCTTCTATTGCTGCAGTCTTAGTTGAATGCTTTTAGCCTACTCCCTGCTTCATATAAACATGTTTTTAAGTGGACCTAACAGGTCCACTTTAAATAGGGCCAGCATCTTCTGTAGTGCTGTATATAGTAAGGAGTACATACAAAATAACAAAACAAAGGTGCAAAACTGCCATATTAGATAAACAACAGGAATGGAGAGACTGCCTATAAGAAGGGATAGACATAGGGCATAGAAAACCCAATGGTTAGCCAAAATCACTGATTACTCAAAAGATAGGTGGTAATTGCTTAGTGTTTAGTTTTTTATGTTTTGTAAGAAAAATCAGAGGATAAAAAATCTTGCGAATTAAGGCTATAGGGCTTTCTTGAATAAGGTGAGTTTTCTATAGGAATGTTTAAATTACTTGGAAATGTCAGTTAGTGTGAAAAAGTGAATTCCAGAGAATAGGTTCAGTAAAAGGGCCATGGCACACAAGGGGTGAAATTTACTAAAGTTGACTTTTTCGACCATTTTATACATGTAATTTGGGTGAAAAATGGCCTAAAAGGTTCAAAAGTATGTTTTTGACCTTTTCATGAAAAACAGTGGCAAAAAGTTTGAAAATATACTTTTTGCCCAATTTTTGGGTGAGAAAAGGTTGAAAAAAAAAGTTTTCAACTTTAGTAAATTTCGCCCAAGGTATTCTGAGAGCAATAGTGACCCGTTGCATTTATTGCTTCACCTAAATGGCATAGCGGGTCCTTGCGCAGTCACCAGTAGTTTGCAGAAATGTACTAATTGTATCCACCACACCGGGTCTCTACTACTGAGCCTGGAGGTAGACTTTTGTGCCTGTGTCCTGGAACCCATCATGGAATCCTCTTTCACAAACAAAACATACCCTCGCAATAGGACATTAGGGGGGTTATTGTCTAAAGGCAGAATTGACGTGTAAGGGTGTGAATTCGCCACTGTGATGTGGCAAATTCACCAGCTAACGACGATCGTACACTACACAATAGACTGCTACTGACGCGGACGTGATTTTACTACGGGAATATTGTCGCAGTTGTGGGTTTGCTATGGGAATCGGCTGTTTAGTCAATAAGTAGAGAATCAGGGAGTAGCCACCCAAAGTGGTGAGATTTCATTTTAACAGTCGAATTCTCACTTTAGTCAATAACCCCCTTAGACTTCTTTCAGGATCTCTTACCTTGGATATTTAAAATGAATATTTACATAGGCCAAGTAAAAAAACCTATCTACAAGCTTATTTAATGGACATATATATGTCTCTTGCATTTAAAAAAGATGAGGTTTAATCTACAGCTGCAGAGGAATTTTACATTTTGTGCAATTAAAGAAGAACTAAAGAAGCAAAAAAAAAAGCTATACTAAATAAGTACCTTATAGTAAGCTCCAGCAATGCACTCCCAGCTTCATCAGTGTTGTATCTTCACTGCACGGAGGCAGATTTCACAGCGCTTAGGTTGTCACAGGAGTCGTCGCGAAGCTCCGCACCTTATAGAAATGAGCGGTTACGTCATTGCGCTCATTGTGCCCCAGTGAGAGGAGAGCTCTCATTGGGGATGCAATGAGCGTAATGATGTAATCGATCTTATGCACTGCCGGTGATAGTGTATGGGAGCAGCTGGCAGCTGCACCCTCCTAAGTGCTGTGAATTCTGCCTCTGATAATGATATGTTTTGCAAGTAGTTACAGTTAGATCTTGAGCAATACACTTAAAGAGAAACAGCACATGGATATAAAATTACCCACAGATGACACAACAGGCAGTCTGCACATGAGCCTTAGAGTGGGATCCCTTTTGGCAATTCTCTTCACTGGACAGACCTCTCAGAGATTCCTTCTTCAGTTCAAGGCTAATCCCTGGTCCGTAAGCCTACCACTCAGAGTCCCTAAGCTGGATGCCATCAGGTCTCTAAGCCCACTGCAACTCATATTGGGGTCTCAGGCTACCCAGCTAGATAACCTCTCCTTCATGCTCTCAACCTCTGAGGTGAGCTAAACATAGGAACTAAAAAGATAGAAGTCCTTTGTAGAAAGGGTGGAGCGTGGAGGTGTTGCTCTGCAAAACCATGTGGTCCAAGACCCAGGGCCCACCCATACACCAGCTTATATTAGCTAGAGTGAGACCTAATTGGTTACATTATCACTGGGCAGAGTATAACAACTCCCTTGTGGAAACAGCATACATAACAAGTTCCATATTAATGTGAGGGAGCTCCAAGCACACTAATTGGAGTCCCTACAATATAAATTAGTAGAAATGGTGAACTTTGAATATTTCCACTATATAGAAGTTCTCCAGGGCTACAGGTGTCTAGAATCTATCATATTTAGCTTTTAAATTAGGCTTTCTGTGCTTCATTTAATCTGTACTTCAGTGGTATCATCCTTAAAAAAAAGTATCAGGGCTGTGGGTGTAGCCATCACCTTTTAAACCACACCCACTTAAGCCACTCCCACTTTACAGCACAAACTTTTAATGATTTTTATAGAGGCCCAGTGCTAACCAGCTTTCTTAGGCTTTGCTCATGAGCCATAACTTTCTGCTCGCTGACCCACAGCTATACTACAGGCATAGGGTGCTGCCTATGCTGCTGGAGGGGGGGTGCTATCTTGGTGGGAGCCCCTCCCTTCCTCTGACTCAACTTTGCTCACTTCCTCTTCCCAGTCTGCTCACAGGAAGTGACAAAGGCAGATAGAAGAGCTATGGAGAGGACTGCTGTAGCACTAGCACTACAGCAGTGTCGGGACAGGGGAAATGGGGTTAAATCACCAGGATAGCTTCTTTGAGAGGAAAAACTGGTGCAGGAGATGGGCAGCACATTATGGGGGGTTGGAGCCACACTATGGGGAAATGGAATTGGAGGAAGGACACTATAGAGAATGGGGGGCTGGGTGCAGCTCAGTATGGGGAAAGGTGGGGTTGTTGCAGCACAGTATGGAGAAAGGGAAAGTTGGGGCAGCACAGTATGAGATTGCAGGAAGGCAATCTAGTGCCTTATCACAGAGTATAAGGAATTTACACAGACAGGATTCCAACACCTTACAGGGCGGTGCCAGTGTTCGCTTTAAAATGACACCACAGTACAAAACAGAGCAACTTGGTGTAAAAAAATTATTTTATAAAAAAATAAAAAATAAAAACCCATGATAATGGGGAGGCTCACCAGATGTAGCCTAATAACAAGCATGTAGTAAAATTCAGGGTACACAATTTTTGCTTGTAGAGATTGTGATTATCCATTATAATATATCTATCTCCTGATGAAGTTGCTGACTTTTAAGACGACGAAACGCGTTGAGCAGGATTGTTACTGGATTTGTTAACGGCACTTTTGAACTTTCCATTTTGTAAGTATTATTTTTTATTAAAAATTTGATTGAGAAGTCAATATTTCACTATGGAAGTTCTTTTCTCTTTTTTGATATGAGAGATACACACATTACTCTTCGTTGGAAGCTGCTGGAACTGTTTTGAATCCTTTATTTTTAATGGATTTATATCTCTACAAGCAAAAATTGTGTACCCTGAATTTTACTACACACTTGTTATTAGGCTACATCTGGTGAGCCTCCCCATTATCAGGGTTTTTTTTTTTTTTTTTATAAAATTATTTTTTACACCAAGTTGCACTGTTTTGTACTGTGGTGTCATTTTAAAGTGAACACTGGCACAGCCCTGTAAGGTGTTGGAATCCTGTGTAAATTCCTTATACTCGGTGATAAGGCACTAGATTGCCTTCCTGTGCTCTTTTTTAGGTTCTTTACAGCACGTTGGTGGGAGAAACACGTCTTTGAGAAGAGCAGCATTTTAAAATTATTGATTTTTTGGACACTGATTTGGACATTTAAAATTTGGATTTTACGTATAATTTTTAATACATTATACCTTTGCTAGGATTGGATTCATGATATACTTTGATGAGACTGTCTGCATGAGAATTGTATGTATATGTTAGTGTAACATCTATTGTAGTATTTCACATATTGGTTTAGCGCCACTCACCACACTTTAAAGTTGTTTTATCTACAGTATGAGATGGGCCGTGCAATATTGGGCAAGGGGGGTTGGGGCAGCACGGTATGGGGAAAAGGTGAGTTGGGTCAGCACAGTAGGGAAGGGGGATAGATTGGAGGTAGAAAGGAGCTAGAAAAAAATTGCATCACAGAACTACCTTCTACCTCCTTACCTGCTGTGCTGTAGGGCACTGTATGGGGGGAGTTGCTGTACTGTTTGGGGCACTATAGAGGGGAGACTGCTGATGGGGGGGCACATTTTGGCATTGTTGCCTAGAGCAACATTAAACCTTGTTCCGGCCCTGATTCTAATCATTTACATTATATAGTTGCCTAACACTGTGGCGACATTTAAATGACTCACTAACCAGTAGCTAGATAACTGCTTTTTTTATTCAGTAATAGCCAGTGTTCAGTTGCTAGGTTGATCAGCAGCTATTTACTTTTATTACACATTTCCCCATAGCCACAGCCCTATGGGCCTGCAGCCAACCAAAAAACATTAGGCATGAAATATTAGTGAGAAAATAGCCCCTGGTTCAAATGAATCAAGATTGATTAGATTTACGGATGGATTATAGTATGGATATGTAAGTACCAGTGGACCTATTCTTCACTCTGTAGGCAGGAATCAATACCCATGAAAGAGTATAAGATAAGCTTTGGGAAGGCAAATGTTACTAAATCCACAGTAAATGGTACAAGGGAAATACTTAGTTTGGTACACTTTCATGTAAATATCTCAATTTTGTAAGGTGTCACTTTACTATATTTTTAATATTTATTAAGAACACTCTGCCTGACAGCAAGGAGTCTTCCAAAAGTTTGTTTTGTAACTCAGGATGCCCATTTGAATGCAAATCACTTTACCTTTTGGCTTTTAGAGCCCCCTTGTGGTCATCATAGAGACTGTTCTGGTTCCTATGCATCAATTTCATGGTGCTGTAAGATTTTGCTTTACAAACCTAACAACTCATGGCAGAAAGAATTCTAATTAACTGAGCTGCAATTCTTTTCCAGGTAATAATAAAGGAGAGACAGAAATACACCACCTAACTTACTTAGAAATAAACAGTTAATTTTTTCTGGGATGTTTCATTTCTGTTTCTCAATTTTCAGTTACTGTTAATTTCAAAGCAGAAGATCCCAACTTACCAAGGTAAAATAACTCCCCCCAAAATGTTGTCCCAGGGAGAGCAAAACTACTGTAATTACAGTTAATTACATCAAAGCAGGTTCCCTACACCAACAATCTCGAGGGTGGAAAAGAAAGTTATTTTGGTAAGGGTCATATTTTAATAATTACGTTTTTCCTGCTTCCAGTTTGTATGCGCATTAGCACATTAAATGGTAAAATTATATTTTTTGTTTTATATTATGAACAAAAAAACAAAACAAAACAAGAAGATGAAAAAGAAGTAAGAGAGAGAAGAATAACAAGTGTGTACTCCATGTCTGAAGATGGCAATGTAACCGTGCAGTTTAGAGACCTAGTAACAACTGTCTGTTAGATACCACAATGGCCTATTATGTGACAGACATAACACTGACATAATTGTATTCATCTTTTCTGTAGATGGTATCCCTAATTCATAGTGTATTACAAGTAGCACCACATAGTATGGTAATAAACAGCCAGAGTTACTATCCTGTCATACATCATAGTCCTGTTAACAAGCATGGTTACTTAGCAAGGTCTTTAGACAGGAAATTCTATTGTGTTCTTACTTTGTCCAGATACACTCTAGCCAGGTAGGTCATTTACATAAATGTAGATAAATGATATCCACATAGATAGGGTCAAAGTGTTCACATCCTTCCACTTATTAGTCTTTTTTTTGCGTGAAACAAGAGCAACAACAAATTAGAATACAGGGTCCCTTGTTCTGTTTAAGTATAAGTACTACCACACAGGACTTTGGGGGAGAAATGGATTGCACAGTCATTTCACATTGCCAGTAAGTGAAGGGGGCCTTTTCAGCTAGAAATTTCAACCAAAAGTTTCTTGGAAATCTTTTCTATATGCAATAATAGTCATAATAATGATGACTTCATGACAATAGATAGGTCAGATTCTTGATCTAGCATGTTTTTGATATTTGTGACATATATAACTATAACCATAGAAGGCTCAGATACCAGATTGGATGATAGGTAGATTAATATTGTATTCTTAAATATAAAGGGGAGTAACATGAAACCCCTCTGGGGAGGTAATATTCCTAACTAAGGAGAGCAGCAGTGGCACGTAGTGTTGGGGGGGCAGAGGGGGCGGTCCGCCCCGGGCGGCACGTTGTGGAGGAGGCATTTTGTCATCCCTAGTGCTGTTCCAGGGCGGGCCGTGCGGGCAAAGGGGGGGCGCTGAGCGGGGAGGAGGGCGACAGTACCTCCGCTAGCACCCCCCTCCGTCGCA
>JAKJJM010256039.1:0-10424 GCA_021901965.1 Pipa carvalhoi
ATTGAGAGGGAGGGAGCAGTTACAGGGGGATATTGAGAGGGAGGGAGCAGTTACAGGGGGATATTGAGAGGGAGGGAGCAGTTACAGGGGGATATTGAGTCCTGCTGAATTAAGAGATGAGTCAGAAGTTTCTTAATCGCTTTATTGCTTGACAATAGGTAATTGGGGCTTTCATTATAGAAAGGGTTTACATACCATTTAAAGAAGAACTCCAATTCTTTAGGTCTAGGGGTGATTCTTAAGGGGGGGGGGGGGCAAAATACTTGCCTCTGTTCTGAGTGACTTACCAATTTCTTTTTCTCTTGATAGAGTTTTAGGTTTCAGCAGTTGCCTCCTGCTCTCTATATAACATACCGATCTCTTCTGCTCTGCGCACCGCTGCAATCAGTTTTACATCAGAATTATGCTTCTGCTCTTGCACAACTTGCTGAAAATCCAACAGGAAGCAGAAAGGATTGCAGCGGTGTGCAGAGCACAAGGTATCAGCTTTGCATTGAGAGGAGAGGATTTCTTCCCTTTAAGAATCACCCTTAGCACTAATAAGCTTTAATTTTCCTTTAACATTATTCTCATTTGAAAATCGTTGCAGCCTGAAATAGATGAGAACAGTTACCTACATAATCTGGTCTAGTGCAAAATGAATATTATAAACTTATAATATATATAATAATAATATTTATAATAAACAGGCGGCTGCTCTGTTCGCCTATTCTTGAAGTGCATGAGGCGCGTCTGCGACTATTTCAGCGGCGTGCCTCATGCACTTCGTGGAAATGCCTTCGCGAAGGTATTTTCGCAGGCATTCGGAGGATGGAGAATCTGGCCTGAAGGCTCTTAGTTGGCATGGAAATAAGACAATGCCCTGAATCACAACTCCACATCAAAGGTTGCCTTTCCTTGATCCAACAAACTTATGCTTCGCAGCCTGGGTAGAAATATTACTTACGGGAGACAGTTAAAGTCTGTACTTACCCTACTACTACGATGATGAAATCCAACAGATTCCAGCCGTTCCGGAGGTAAGCGTTGGGATGAAACAGAAGCCCGTATGCAATGACTTTTAAGAAGGCTTCCACTGTAAAAATGATAAGGAAGAGATATTCTACCCGTTCCTGTAGGAAGAAGAAAAATAGAATTATTTCTTTATAGACGTCTCGCACATTGTTTTAGATACAGCAAAACAATAATGGAATGAAACAGCCATGTCGCTAGAAAGATGACATTAAAAATGATAGCGGTTTTATATATACCGAAACTAAGCAATTAAAATAACACACAAGGTCTAATTAAATTGCTAATAACGAAAATGCTGTATACTGGGCAGATTCTAAAGCCAAAAAATTCAAACATCATGCAGTGCACAGTAAGATCTTTAACCAGGAAATGCTGGGCAGTGCAGACTGGCCTCACTGGCATCATATTCAATGAATCCCAGAGCTCTAGATCTGACTGTGTATCCTGGGTTCTTTGGGAACTCAGAAATGTGCCTTAATGCAACAGATTTTATATCATGTACCATACGTTTTTGTCTGGGGGTACAGGGACCCCTCCTCTGCAACTGCCCTCTGCAGCCCCACAATTTACCTGCCCGGATTTTGGTAACTCGACATTTTTGGTTCGGGGGTGCAAGGGGGGATAAAGAGTTGTAGAAGGAAGGGAGGGGGCCTCAGTGCCGAACCTGCAAAAGGACCTCGGGACCTGTATTCTCTTCAGTCCCTGCCCCGTGGAGCTTACAATCTAGTTTCCCTATTCAGTCACACACAGATGTATGCTTTTTGGATTGTGGGAGGAAACCCACGCAGGTACAGGAGACCATACAAACTCCATGCAGATGAAGTCCAGGGTGGAACTGAACCCAGAACCCAGTGCTGCAAGGCAGCAGTATTAACCACCGAGCCACCACACTTGACGATTAATTACTAATTATCTTTAACTTTAATGTAAGAATTATAAGGGAATTTCTAGTTCCTCTTGTTGCCCAGGGGCAGCATTGAAATTTGTGCACACTTTCACCCACACCTAGACAATATTGCAAGCCCTCTAATTTGGATTCCCTTGGAATTATGGTACATGAGGTAATGCTGGGGCCAGAACTGCTGCTGGTAAGCTCCTTGGAGACACCTACACTATCCACCTATAGTAGCGGTGGTAAGACCGTTAGCTCCGCCTTTCACTCTTGATTGTCATATCACCTTGTGTTTGCATTGGACACAGCTGATTTTCTGATTTTTGTTCTCTTAAACACAAATGCTGCACATCTTTATTTTTATGCAAATAATATAAAATGTAGCGAAGCAGACTGGATATCCCCCCCAATAATTAAATACAAAGCAACATGCAAACATAAGGCAATCTGTCAATCAAGGAACAAAATGGCTTCTCTAGTTCTAGTGAGTATCCCTTGCTCACTCTGCCACAGCAAAGAAAGTTTAACTTCCCTTTTAATATCATTCTGCTCAGACAAAAGGGATTTTATTGGACACCTTTGGAAACTAAAGTTTAATATGCCTTGAAAGAGTAAAGCCACACAAACAGATTTGTCTCCAACCTCCAAACCATCTTCAAACGAGCTCCGACTTTGCTACTTTCTCAGGAACCGGCATTATAATCAGAAACTCATGATATTTGCACTTTAAGAGCTTAGCCAAACATTAAGAACATACCAACAACTTAAAAAGGAGCTCAGAAGCACCCAAAGGGATATGACTGTTTGCATTTCATTTTCTGGACTCGTTTTATTCAAAAATGTGTTTGACTACAGCATTACATTGGGGTCTTGGCAAATGTCACAGGGAAATTTCCTAAAACTGTATAATTATCTCGGAGTCAAGTACAAAAATGAGCTAGAGGTATAACTACAGGGAAGATATGGTTCATCGCTGCACCAAAGGCTCCTTTTACTACATTTGGTAATGAAAAAAACTGACGAACGAAGGGACCAACGCACAGGTCTACATGAAAACGATGAATAATATAGGTGGATACGTAGGACAATTAAGAGATTGTTGATTGGAGGACCGTGGCAAGAACTTGGTAGGGTTAGAGATAATCTATGACTTTGTTTAATCACCTGCAGAATCCATCATTCCAGTGTTTCTGTCCACATTTCATTTTCACCCAAATTGTAAAGAACTAATAGAAGACAAACCAAGCATTTGTTGGTGTGTGCTGCAGAAGCAGAAGTTTGCTTAATTACAGATCTACTTGGATTGTTAAAGGGGTAGCCTAGTTTCAACTTTCTATGTATGCTGGCAAATCCTGCCAATAAATTCTGTTAAAGGAGAGTGATGCCATGATGCAAGTGGTATCTTTTCCAGCTTTTAGGCCTTCTTGGCTGAGATATCTCCTTGTGTTTGCATTTAGCACTTTCTTGTAGCTAATGCAAGAAATTTCAGTCTGCTTCCCTACAGCAGATGTTGACCATAAACTCCCAGAATCCCCTGACAGGGAGGATGGTCATCCCTGCCCCAATTACATACAAAGCATAACACTTAAATACCTAAACATGCAGGATGTACTAGTTTGTAAGAGATCACAAAGTGCCACCCACATGTTTAAATTTGCCATTACTCCCCCAACTGAGCCAAGCTCTCAATTCCTACTACCTGAACATTTCTACATTGGGCTGCAAAGAATAAGGGAATGTAAGACCCAAGAGAAGCTATTTCTGTAACACGAGCTGAACACATGTGAATTTTATCATAGCAAATTGTTAATAGAATGTTCTGCAATGACAGAAAGCAGAAAAAATACAGTATAAAAATATCTTCTTCTACACATGCCTGAGTGACATTAAAACCTAATTAACTCACTGGTTATTGCTGGAAATAGCAGCCCTCTGTACAATGTATCCATGTCACTGTGAAAATTCTGGAATAATACTAGTATAAGACTAATGTACAGCTGGGGTTCCAATCAAAACACACTTGGAATCACAGGTCTACTTTGGTAAACTGACCAGTTCTTGGTTGTAAGAGAGAGACATGATTTGCGCATCTATCACTTCTTCGTGATACTCTACATCAGTGGTTCTCAACCTGTGGATCGGGACCCCATCGGGGTCGAATAACGATTAGGCGGTCGCCTAAGACCATTGGATATATAGGGTTTGAATGGGGTCGCCCAATAACAATTAATGAATGGGGGTCACCAAATCACAGGCAATTGTACTAAAGGGTCACAGCAATAAAAAGGTTGAGAACCACTGCTCTAGATACTGGGAGGTCACTGTCTCATTAAAGTATAACTGTCACTGTTAAATACATTAACTTTGCAATATATATCATTTATTTATCTTCAGTGAAATCCTAGTTGCGTTCAACTTCCACTTGAGTTTAACAAAATGGAATCTTAAGTCAGGTGGGCCACAGCTTTCCGTGTTGCAATTCTGTGAGATTTTGATTGGTTGTTCAGAATTCTCAAGCCTCGTGGTCGAGTCAATAGCTGAAGAGTCCAAACTGAACTGTGAAGACGAAGCAGCTAAGAGAGGAAGCGCTTCTTTAAGAAAGCAGTCATAAATGATAAAGGGCTAAAAATAATGAAACTCCACATGTTGCCGAGATAATTCATTTAACAGTGACAAACAGACAAGTAAATAACTGCTGGTGACTTCGTTTTGTCTTTAAGGTGTAATGAAAGGAGCAACTTGCAGGTCCTCGCATTAGACAAATTTTTAAACCGTAACAATGAGGAAAATGTATAATCCTGTTTCAAACACCTGATAAAACAGATTATGATATATAAGAACCAAGGATAGAGCTAAGCCTTGTGATTTACTGGTAGACTAAGGGTGAAATTTATTAAAATCAAAAATGCCATTTTCGATACAAATATTTCGAAAATGGCATTTTCGATTTGGAAACTCAGAATTCCGAGTTTCCCTTTTCTTCTAGTAAATGTAATGAGCGGTGCTTCCATGCGAGCACCGCTCGTTACATTAGGCTGCTCAATACAGCAGCCATTGGGGAGACTCATCTCTCCCCAGCGCTTCCTGGTTGGCCTTAGCCAATCAGGAGCTGCTGACATCACGGATGACGTCAGCGGTGGCCAATTCAATTGGCAGCGCTCAGCCAATTGAATTGGCCGCCGCTGACGTCATCCGTGACGTTAGCGCTCAGCCAATTGAATTGGGCGCCGGAATTCGGAACTCCGAATAAAAATTCGGATTTCCAAAATTGAAAATGCCGTTTTCGAAATATTTCTATCAAAAATGGCATTTTCGATTTTAATTTCGCCCTATGTAGCCAAACGCAGAGACACGTTAATAAAATATTTGAAAGTAAATATGTAAATGCAGAGGAATCGAGTGCACACCTTTCTGTAAGCCCATCTGAGGTAACACTGCTACTGCACTTGCTCTGTTCAGTAAAACTGACAGGAAGAGGAAGTGAAGAAGATCAAGGCGCTTGTCAATACAAGAAGACATTGGCGGAATACAGAGAGCAGGGGCAGCCCTGCATCTTAAATCACTGATCCGTCAGTATCTCCCCCTACCTCCTTACCAATCACCACTTGACATAACAAGCCTATAGTTCTCCTTTAACGCAATATTACCATTATTTTTGACTTTATTAAATATCCCTCCAATGTGTACCTTATTCCTGTAAACGATGGCATTTATCAAGGAGTAAAACTGGAGAAAACTACTGCTTTTCATTGGATTTTTAAACAATGAGAAAAGTATTTGCAAAATCGTAATACCAGTACAAATCAGCATATAAACAGAGAAGGTAAAAATCAAAAGCTAATAATAAAAAAGGCTTATCAAACAGGGTCCGAATAGGACGTGGTAACAAAGTTTTCCATTGTTAAATATTTAACAAAGAGCGGAGCAAATTTGCTTATTTTTCTTCTGGAGGCTGCTGAAAGAAATGTCTGTTATATTGTTACGTTGTTCTCTTGCAAAATAAAACCATTTATCTCGGAAATATTCTTTTTTTTACGTAAGAGTAACTTGCGTATCAGCGACAATTTACTTTAAAAATTTTCAAACAAAACAATGGAACGGGCAATAAATTGGTAAACTGAAGACGTGATAAGGGCTGTTTGTGACAATCTGTGTATCATTTATTTATAAAGGCTATTAACAGTATCTCATTAGCGCACGGTGAGGAAATAGAGAGATTTCAGGGCATGATATTTATTAACCCGTTGAGATTCGAGAGTGGCGGCCAGCCTGGCATTCATCAGGCACTTCAGGGGTCAATTGTAAACCTCATGCTTATTCCCGCAGCAGCGGGGGAAGGAATGGAAAGCCTCATGGTGGGGCGTACGCAGGTGACATTTCATAGTTCATCCCGCTGAGACTAAGAGGGCACTCTATTTCTTGTACTAAAAAGCGTATGCTTTCTCTATCTGTAAACATCTACAGGTAACTGACAGACTAAATATACTCTTTATGAGGAAGCTAAAGTATATTGAAATCAGGTGTGATTCCCAGTTTACTGTTACAGTTAATATCCCATGATGCTTAGCAACATATATCAAGAGGGAGTTTTTCTTTTTTTTAGATGTTTTGTGGTAATTTCCAAACCAAAGTGGAAAAGAACAGTTGGACATTTCTCCAGTTTCAAATGGAAGGAATTGAAATTAGAGGATCACTAACACCAGAAAAAGGAAATTGCTATTTGGATTGGAAGGGCAGTTATTCTTATACAGTACTTATGCTGTACTTGGACTGGTCTTGCGTTATGCTTAATTCAAGAATATGTATATCTACAGTTCCATAAAAAAAACCGATAGAAGTAGGCAGGGAGCTTGTTTAACGGATAAATATGGCTGCAACCACAAGGATGAAAAGCCAACTTAAAACAATACAATGGTGTGACAAGTGTTAATGGCCATTTAGGCACTTATCAAAATGCCAGTGTCCAACCCCTTTAATTAAACCAATCAGTCGTCAGAAAAGACTTAAAACATCAGCTTTCATTGTTTTCAAGAGATTTACAGTATATCAAAAAAATAAAATGGCTCCGTTCTGGATGGGAACATTGGGGAATATAAAGTTCAGGAACATGATAGTCTAAATCAAATATGAAAATTAATTGTAAGATTGAAATGCCCTATAATCAGTTTTTCATTTGACACTTAAGCCCGAATCCTATTACCCAGGCTAATTTTATCATTGGGTTAATGCCAAATTTCCCCACGGACTATAACAATAAAGGTAACATTACCCAATACATTGATTATAAAGAATACTTATTTGGAAATCTACAGCACGATGGACAACCAAGCAAGCAGCAAGGCTGCCTAGACAGCTATTACACATCTTTACATTCCATCCACGTATTCCATCTGTGTAATAATTAAATAATGCATTAAACTAGTAGTGTTCTATTTAATCTGATGCCCACAAAGCCCTGAGTAATGCGCACTGTAATTTTATATATTTTTTTTATTTTAGAGATGATACTGAAGAGCAAAATGTATTTTCCTTAACTCTGAAATAACAGCTTTTTATGAATTATTGATAATTTAGTAAGTGCTATTACAACTGAAAAAAATTAAGCTACATTTCAAGAAGACAGATGCAGTAATAGTATAGGACGGGAGATATTAATACTGGCCAACCGCTAAAAAGCAATATTCAACCAGAAGAGGGCAGTGTGGTAAAATTGCAATAGTTGTATAAATATTTATCAAACAGATAGGTCCACAAAAATATCACTAGAGGATTGGTTGGCGGAGTGGCCTTTTTATAAATGAAAAAAATAGGGCTAATGGAGCTGCTGTGATAACGACAGGACCTTGAGATTGTGGGATCATATTTAAAGGGGATTTGTCAGGCCTACTTAAAAAGCCTAGGAAAGGAAGCAGGGGACAGTCTGAGCTGAACGCTAAAAGATATGTTTGCAAGATCCACCAAACTCCATTGCCCAGTTTGAATGCATGTTGCCATAGCAATGTGACATAAGGAAGCTCAGATTGGGGCTCCTCCAAATAGATTCTGACTGGATTGTGATTCGAGAGGTCTGATTGGAGGAACCACAACAGCTCCAGGGGGATCTGGGATTTTTATAGAGTTGTGAGGAGTGGCTTTACAAAAGGAACATACTTTGTTAATATTTAGTTGTGAGTGCAACGTATTTAGAGTTTAGATCAACCTATGCTTTGCGTCGTATGAAATATTTTTTAGGTTGACCCGTCCAGTTGCATACATACATCAGTACATACATCATTATGGGCCCCAGAGCAAACTCACCAATTGGCCCCTCGATGCTCTCATTTTGCAGGAAATGACCTGTTTCCAGTGATTGGGGTGGTCAGCTCTGGTACCTTTTCCTCTCCGGATCCAGTAGCTTCTGCCTCCTCTGCCTCTATAGTACATTTACTCCCAGAACCTGAATGGTTCACTTTAAACAAAGGTTACATTACTGGATAAATATATTGTTTTAGAACATGAATCCTTAGTATGGAAAATTAATAACTTTTTTAAGTTATAAACCTTCTAAGTGACAGACTCATTATAATTTGTTTCTAGGCCCATTAGGCCCTTATACTGACCCAGTAATGACTGGAGTATTTAAGGGGGGGAACGTCATTAAAATGAATACATGTGGTGATGACAAAGGATTTACATGGCAAAGAAATGGAAGATGAACATGTCGTAGGGTGTAAGAAGGGTTTAAATGAAGTACTGAGAAAGTGATGATGTGAACAAGCGAGACCTAATAGCAGATGCAAGGATTGCATCTGGTTTTACTGGACAGTCAAGGGAATGTATCTACAAGGACAAGGTCTAGTAACCCATAATATACTTACTGATTTTGTCCAACCTAGCGCAATTGGAGAAAGAAAATAAGCCGACTATCTTTTTATATTTATTTACGTATACTTATATGGCGCCAAAATCTTCCTCGGAACTTCACAGAGATTAAGGGGGTCATTCCGGAAACTCTGAATTCTCCGTCCCAAATTCACTGATAGCGAACTCCTATTATAAAGTCGCGACCGCGACAATTCTCCCATTATAAAATCGAGACTGTGACTAAAAAATTGTCGCGGGATCGCGATTTTATAATGGGAGTTCGCTATCACTGAATTCGGGACGGAAAATTCGGAGTTTCCGGAATAACCCCCTGATCATTTACTTTAGTCTCTGTTCATGCGGTGTTTACAATATGTTTCTAGTACAGTGAAGCCATACAAACAATGTCCAGGGAGGAATTGAACTCAGGACCCAGCAAGGCAGCAATGCTAACTCCTGAATCACCACATTAATAACTCCTCCAGGTTAAAAACAAAATTGTAAAGAGTTTAGATTTGCCAACTAACCCAGAAAGATGAAGTATCCCTTTAAGCATATCAATAGACACCTTCCAAGGATTTAGTGCTGCCTCTGGTTTCCAATGTTTATTGTCTGTACTTTGCAAGCTGAGGTGGTTGGATAAATCCGCGTATTGACGATGAGTCAGATTCAAAGTGAAATCATTGTAATGTCTGTTCCATTGCCTCATTTATATACACACGCGTGCATTATCCAAGAGCAGACTGACACATATAGCAACATAATGTAAGGCTAGACATATTCATCAGCTGTAATGCAAGATCCGTGGGCACGGGGCTAAACATATACATTCTTATAAGAGAAGAATACAATAAAGTGCAATTCACTTCAGACTGAAAGTGGGAATGTGAAACTTCTAAGAAACGCATGCTGTTCACATCTGTATTGAAAGAGAATGGCGTTAGGGTGCAGGTTAATGCAATCTGTAGTTAGGTGGTAGAATGCGCAATGTATGTATGTATAACTTTATTTATAAAGCGCCACAAATTTATGCAGCGCTGTACAATTCAGCAATACAAATATAATACAGACATGGGAAAAGTGCATTACACAATACAAGTATAGTAACACAAGGATATTTCACTTTAAGTGCAAGGTTGTGGTTGACACAAGAGGTTGGAGGATCCTGAATGAATAGGGAAATTAGATTGTAAGCTCCATGGGGCAGAGACTGAAGTGAAAGATGAATCTCTGTAAAGCGCTGTGTAATATATCAGCACTATATAAACAAATTCTAATCATGATACATGGATGCTCAATTGCAGTAGCAAACATACAGGTCCCAAGGTCCTTTTGCAGATTCAGCACTGAGGCCCCCTCCCTCCCTTCTAATATCTTTACTCCCTTTTGCACCCCCGAACCAAAAATGTTGACTTACCAAAATCTGGGCGGGCACCGGGCTGCAGAGGTCCCTGCAACCCTAGTTCAAAACATTTGGTACATGATATAAAATCTGTTGCATTAAAAGATGCATTGTTCTTAATACATATGTTGTTCTTAATGCAACATACATCTGTGTCTGTCTATGTGTATGTGACTGAATAGGGAAAACTAGATTGTAAGCTCCACGGGGCAGGGACTGAAGTGAATGATGAATCTCTGTAAAGCGCTGCATAATATATCAGCACTATATAAA
>JAKJJM010256246.1:0-10201 GCA_021901965.1 Pipa carvalhoi
CCCCCCCCCCCCCCCCCCACGCTATGCCACTGAACCTAAAACAATGTATCTTCTAGAACCAAATCTAAGGCCTTACAGAAAATGAAGTAACTAATTGAGATCTTGCCTGCATTCCAATCAGGGACTGCTTTTTTGTCAGACAAGCAGCGAGAATTAGCTACTGCTAAATGTATATCAAAGCATATATTTAACATCCACTACAACTGGAGGCATTAACCCTTTTAAGAAGAACAGTCAGCACATAAAAATTCACAAAGTCCAAAACTGCAAGACAAATAAAAAAAATAAGTGATATCACTTCTCCTTGGTGTTACGTATTCATAGCAGAAAAGTATACAGTCCCTCAAAGGACCTACCTTAAAGCTAAACCTTCGATTTTTCACCTCTCGAGGATTAGCAGGTAAGATTTCATAGCTTGGTAAAAGGATACTGCCAAGAACAATTTCTTCTCGGCTATCTGGGGAGATTTAAAAGAAAACAAAATGCTATAATTAGCTGTAAATAAGACGATTACTATACAAACCATGACAAGTTACAATACAAACCAAGTACTTAAGCTTTCCTAATGTAAAAACAGGTTAAAATAAGCCATTTTTTTTTTCCAAAAGCATTGTGGAAGAATTGTAACTTGTCAGTTCTTATCCTATTCCTCATCTGCAATATGACTGGTATTGCTTATACAGAATATTTTACCTGCAAATGTTTGTGCCCCTGGAACCTATGCCACAGCATAGGGAACCTGGCTGTTTTTACACATAACAGTGTCATTCAAACAGTCATGAATACTATATTTATTGCTTGTAGCACTTTTGGGTATCACAGTCATTGTAAGCAGAATGAAACTAAATTATTTTTTCCGAGCTCTTATGTCATTCACTAAACATGACAAATTTTATTAGGCAGAAATTTTGAAGTTTCATAGGGATGACTGTTCCTATTTAGAACACAAAGAAGAAATATTTTCCCTGGCTCTTTGGAGAGCAATATTATAGCTAAAAGTTAATGAGCTAACACACACACACACACACCTTATTATTATTATAATATGGCTATTTGGGTGTTACTAGGGGTAGTCGACTCAGGAATTTCCATGGTGTCAGACCATAATAAAACTGAGCAGGGGTCTGCTTGTATGGAATTATAGGTAGCCATCAGGATAAACAACAGATATTGGAAGAGTATCTTGATTTAAATCCCCAAGAGTATTCCCATACCATAACATTTTCCCAGTGTTTATTTTATGTTTATCACCTAAATTTCATGTAAAAAATTTACCTCGATAATAAAACAGACAGAAGTCTGCCAGGACAAACCATCTTCTCTTCCAAAGACGTAATCCAGAACTGTCCTGGAGCAAGGAAATATGATCAATTTTAGATTAATTCTTATCTGTGAATTATCTACTGGGAAAGTCTCAGAGAAAGGAAGTGAAAGAGCGAGAGACAATAAAACAATTCAAAGTGCCTGGAACAAGAATACATGCTAAAAGTTAAAAAAATACTCTCTTTATTTGAGCTTGGATACCGTCTCCAACACAAAAGGGATTTATTTAAGCATAAAACTAAAGTGCAAAGTAGTACAGTTTTAGGGGAAAAAAAAATTAACTTTGAAAAAGTTGCAGTTACTTTTTGAACTTTTATTGCAGAGTGTGTTTCCTACTTTTTGAACTTTTATTGCAGAGTGTGTTTCCTATTAGTTAAAAGATTTTATCTAATTGCTTTATGGAAAAAAACAAAACAAAAAAACACAGCTCCATGTTTCACTTTATGGCTAGGGTTATAGAGTATAACGATCAGAGCAACGGATTCACAAATCATAGACAAGAAAAAAAAAAACAACTCAGATTTGCAATGATCACATTAAAGTGCACCTGTCACCTCAAAAACACTAATCCTAATTTAGGTTGTACTAAAGAAATAAACATTTTTGTAATATGTAAGCATTTTAAAAAATGTACCTTTAAGCAGCTTTTCTCTCTGCCATCTCCCTTTCAGCCTGACATGAGTTGGGATGGGCGGGGCTTAATGATGATTGACATAGCTCCTCCAATCAGATCCCTTAAATCATGATCTAGCTGGGATCTGATTGGAGGAGCTGCAATGTCAATCATTAAGCCCCACCCACCCAACTCTGTCAGGCTGACAGGGAGATGGCAGAGAGAAAAGCTGCTTAAAGGTACATTTTTAAAATACTTATATATTACAAAAACTTTTATTTCTTTAGTGCAACCTAAATTAAGTTTAGTGTTTTTGAGGTGACAGGTGCGCTTTAACACTAGCTAGCTGGTGAGACCTGGGAAACTTTCAACATGAAAGTGAAAAAGATAAAGTATGTTTTGTAGCAAAGAAATGTATCTAGGATGTCATTTTAAAAAGCAGCACTATTTAATGATGTGTGTAAAAAATGAAAATTATTTACAAAAATGATATATTATATTCATGTGTATCCAGAGAATTAAAATTCCCAGTAACTGTTCGTGAAAAATATTGTATGAACCTACATGTCAGGGATTATAGGAGTCAATAATTGCTATGTGAATCATTCAGGAATGATCTCAAACATGTACATCACTGAAGAGAAATTCTGATGTCATAGTGAAATATTATGTTGTTGATATCACTGAGTGGGCTGCGTTTCATACTAAATATTTTTTGATCCAGAACCAGAAGATTTCAGGAATCAAATGTTACATTAAGTAATTATATTTACATTTGGATATTGAAAATGTCATTATTTTAACCAGCAAAAGATTTCAATTCTTGAATAATTTAAAAAGGTGTCACCCGTTTTCCCCATATATTTTTCACATCTGAAATAACTACTGGTTTCCTTACTTCTGTTTTCATTTCAAGTGAAAGCAAAGCACTCTGGTTGCGAATTCATGTCCACTTCTCAGCTTGATAAATACATCCCCTTTTATTAATTTTTTTAATCTTTGTGATACAATAGAGTAAGAAAAAAAGTAGAATAGTAACCTGATTGTCAGCCACTAGAGGGAGCCAAGTACTGCATCTTTAAAGGGACATTAAATCCTCAGTAAAATACATGTTTATGTTTTATTTATCCATGTTTGTAACCTAGAACCCAGAGAAAATATTTATTATGGCCTCACCTGTTTATACAGCCATCCCCGAATCACAACAGGAGAATTGGGGTCCCTCTTGATAGAATATTCTCTCTTGCCAAATGTGTGAACCCTTTTCACAGACCTGGTGGAAGGCTAAAAGACAGAGACAAACGTTAACGGTTAGATGTTAATTTAAAGTTCATTATATAGATAACTGAATTCATAATTTAATACTGGCAGGTAAAATATTATAACAATGCACCATTTCTAATATCAGTCTGCAGAAGAGGGCAGTGAATTCTTCTTTAGTGAAAACCTAATTTAATAATTGGCAAAGCAATTGAAGACTATTTTAGGAGGCTAAACATTTAATATTCTCCCCTTGTGCTAGTCAGACTATACATTATTTGCCCTTTTGTTTTCTCTGTTGACATAATACCATGATGATACCTTTAAACCTGGACAATGCAAAAATCACAATGGCTTTCAGTGTGTTTATAATGCATTTGTTTGCCATATTCTCCCTGTAAAGTCATGACAATCAAAACTCTATTATATACCATAGCACTTCCTATAGTTATAATAAAAATTAATCTCCAACTGGGGAAAACTGCAGGTAAACTAGCTCTAACAAATGAAAGCTCCATCAGTAGTTTTTTCTTAAAGTAATTTTTACATCTATGCTTTGGTAAACTGAACAAGCGCTAGACAATACAGTCATATGCACCACAACTAAGGGAACCTGTTTATTTAAAAGATAATGTCTCTTCCCATCTGTCTCTGTTGTGTGACATCACAAACTAACTGGAATAACAGACACAGGCATCAAAGCTTAGCAGATAGAGACAACTCATTCTGTTTAATGTCATCACTTGTTCTCTAATGTAGAAATGTAGTTCCTCCAACCAGAGGAGACTGTGAAATAAAGACAATTGTGATCTGTGAGGAAGTAGTTATAGGAGCTGCTTTGTCAGTTAAATCATAGTTTAAATTAAATCCCTGGCTATAACTCTCCACGGAACCCAGCACGGCAGATATTATTTATAAATATAAACTCACCAAAGACAGTAAATATGGCTATGAACAGAATGAAATAAATATACATACATCATTAACTGGACATTAGCAGAAAATAAAAGTAGACAATTTTTATAAAAGGTACATTTTCCCTATAAACGGACACCATCTTATAATAAATAAAAAAATTTAAAAAAAAACAAAAAACAAACAAACGCATAAAAAGTACTTGTAGTTGTTTTTGAAAAGTAATGCAACATTCATGTTTGTTTTCTCAAAACGGACTGTTCCTTCTTTACCAGCACAGCAGTCCTATCTTGCCCAATGCTAAAGATACAGGCTATGTTTATCATGGATAAAGGACTCCAGGGTTCCAGAGTGCCTGAAACCTAATGCTGCGTCCAGCGAAATCCTTAGGCCATTTGTCTGGCTACTGGCTGGGTGGCAGGTTACCATTCTATGTATACTGGACAAATAGACAGTCCTAGTGGGGGGGAGCTAACGGAGGTTGGTGCTGCCGCCCTTTACAGAGGTCATTTACAGAGGTCTAGTAACCCATAGCAACCTATCTGCAGTTGGCATTCATAATCCTAGTTCCTCTACACCAGTGAATGCCAATAGCTTATTGGTTACTACAGATATTAGACATCAGGAAAGATTGTCTATATTTATTATATATCTTGTATGAGTGTTCAAATCAAAGCTAATCAATTCTTTGATATATTCCCTTGCCTCCCAGAGTTTTGCCATAGCAGCACAGCACATGGAAACCTAGATCATGGTACCACCAATCAGATTCCTTCTAGTTCTTAACTGGGAGGATCTAATTGAAGGAGAGGCTACTCTGCACCTCTGCCCTTTTAACACAGCTTGCAGTTGGGTATTGGTGTCCAGAATAAATGAGACTGGCTGCTATTAAATACAAGAAAAGACAGAAAGCAATAAAATGAATTAATTCAACTTCAAATATAACATTTTTATTAGTATACTAGTGCTATATTTGACTGCCATGCCAATCCAAATGGGATTTTTTTCTTCATTTTTTGGAGTTACTGGTCCTTTAAGCATTAAACTCAGAGTGTCGCTACTCAGATCCAATTTAAAAACAAAAAGATTTGGTGATGATAATATCCCTTTCAGAGTAAAGCTTATAAGAGTGTAAGATATGTCTGATTGTAAATCCTGGCCACCATGTAATTAAAAATAGCCATACGTGTGCAATAAATGCAGTGACTAATCATTTAAAGTGACAGCGGTCCTATCAATCGCTACCATTCAAAGCGATGCTTTATCCAATGCTCAGTATTCACCGCTACAGGCATCCGTTACAAATTTCCAGCCATGACAAACCAAAACAATCCCGTAACCAATTAAAACAAGTCAGAGAAAAAAAAAAATGGTTTTCTGACTGACCTGCGCTAGGGAATGTGCACAAAAATCTTACATAAACAATATTTCATTGTAAATTAAAAGAGCTCAGGGGGAAGAAAAATCATTAACACCAACCCTTGATCCCTGGCTGACTGAAGCGGTGGTGGCTACACTGCTGGCCACACTAAGGCCACTCCTAGGACGCTCCATCTCCTCAGTCATGGCTCGTACGTTCAGTTCAGATTGTTATGGCTCACTCGCTGGGTCAGGAGTTCATTGACGTCCCTGTAAAAACAGAACAATATTAATGGCACATCCTGCTATAATAACTGTAATATACAGTAACTCCAGCATAAAACCAAGTAAGACAACAAATCCAGGCCACTTTAATATTGGCCGAAGTCACAGGTGAATACATCATCCTTAAAGCTGTGCCCAGACTAATTATTTGGATCACTAAAAGTATTTTTATTTTTTTTTGTAAACCGCAGTGCCAGGGCTCTATTGCCTGGCAGTATGAATCTGATTACTAGCTGGCAACCACACAGACATGTAATGCCCACTACTATCCAAAACACAAAAGGCAGCTTTCTCAAGGAGGCACTACCAGGGTATGGAAATACCAGTGGGCATGTGCAGTGCAGTATATGTTGCTATATAGTAAAGCACAACTGCTTACAAGGAAGTAAAACGACCATCAATCTAAATGTCTAGCCAAAGTAGCCATAAAATGCTCCCATTGATTTACTACATTACCATTTATATGTGCCGCTTTATAAACATAAAACTCTACAAAAAGTGTTAGATTCTTCATTAAAATGAGAAGTGACAAAAAAAAAAAAAAATAGTGAATCTGACAGAACAATTTGATATAAAATAAAATGTAATGCTTTTGTAAAATCAATTCAATAATGCCTCATGCAGCCCAGGCTTGTGTGCTTGAGGCCCCGGTACTAGATGATACATGCCCCTTCATAAGGAAATCTAAGATGGCGTGCCATCCTGGGAAACCTACACAATGATAATCGCTATGGTAACAATCATCTTTCCTCTCAGTTTCACCTTATGAGCTTCCCAACACACTACTACAACATAAAGGTATCAAACACATGAACTGGAGATCTTTGGACATGATACTAGTCCTCTAGTTGCTTCTATGTCTAGTCTACTGTTTCTCTGCAGATGGTTTCTGTTTTGTATGGAGTCTGTTTAGAAAATGAATAATATGGTTTTCCCTGGTGTATGTTACACAGTAGTACAGCAACGCCGCATCCCACGGATCTTTATGTATTGTCCTTAGATAAACAGTGCAATATGTGAGGTTGGGGCCAGGAATATGGTAAGATACCTTGTTGTTTCAGCAGTAGTAAATTAACCTGCTAACCCCCCACCCAATGAACGACGGTGACTTTGTGTGCAAAACTTCAACTTGAAGCGCACACCCCTCACTGCTAGCAATTTCCAGCTAAGCTGAAACATTATATATACACAAAGAAAAGAGAGAGAGATTATGTCTGAAACTGCTCTCGCTCTGTCTTCAAAGGGGAGAATTTTTGCGGTGTATCCATGGGGGAGAATGAGGGCGAAAAGGAATTTGGCTGTCATCCATAGATGTGATACAGTAAGCTAGTTTGGATCAGCCTAGCTAATATTTCATCTTTGTTCAAACTGGGAAACAGACACTGTCTGATTTTCTCTTTCTTTTTTTTTTTCCCAATTTATCCATGTTTGGGGGAAAAAACAGAACATTGTGTTACACCGTGCAATATTTCACCTCTTCCAGGGACAGTTTTCCTCAGGTTGACATACAATCTTGTGGACAGTGTAAGTACTGATGGAAACCGATCAAAGATGGCTGTAGATTAGCTGATTAGGACTACCAGCCTGTAAGATTAGCCCATGTTACTGCTTAACCACACTGCATAAAATACTGGAGCCAACAATTCTAAGAAAGCATTCATTACAATATAAAGGAAGAGATATGAAGGGCCTTATTCATCAGTGAGAATTTGACAGTTTTAGTAAATTCTCATCACTTTGGGTTGCAATTCTCTATTCACTAAACAGACGATTCCCATATTGTACAAGCAAACGGTGTCAGCAGCAGTGTTTTGCATAGTTTAGCTTAGCCAGTGAGACTGTAGCGGTCCTGCTATCAGCCCACTAATTCGCCACTTTAATCTGGCGACATAAAACGGGTGAACGTGACACAGTACTCCTTGTCGAAGTTGCTACTGCAACAGACTTCGATGCTTGATGAACAGGCAATCTATTTGTGCACACGCACGCAAAGGGCGGTATTTATTAAGCCCGAAAAGACTCCACCGGAGTCTTTTCGGGCTTAATAAGTGCAGTCCCGATTTCCACATTATGGAAATCGTAGTGTTTCTTGATTTCCATAATATGGAAATTGGGTATTTATACCGATCCGTAGCCATTAAATTAAAATGGCTACGGATTTTTTCAGTACAAGTACCCGATTTCCAGATTATGGAAATTGAAAAATACTGATTTCCATAATATGGAAATCGGGACAGCATGAAAGTCAGAAAGACTGGTACCATAAGTCTGCGACTGTCGTAAGTGTCAGAATATTTGCGGCCACATCAGAGTTTATTTTCTGAATGTGAATATCAGGAAGTGGTGAATAAGCATGAATTTGGACCTTCGTGAGTAAGCCCCACAATGTTCACCCCCACAGAGATGGGGAATCATATTTTTTATGCTCATTGCCTGTAATATTTGCCATTTTAAATGGAAGACTACTAAATGACATATAGAAAACAGGAGATAAAATCTCAAAGTATTTTGCAGAATTAAAGAGATAGATTTAATAAATCCTCATTTAATTTCTTCAAGCAAGGTGAACTTATAGACATCCCCCATTTTTTTTTGCCTGAAAAGATAGAGGAATACAGTAAGGTAAAACATGAATCTATAAGGGAACTCCTATTTGCAATGGTTTAACATCCAGAGTGATAAGAATGATCATATAAATGTATGTTATTTCGATTATTCCATTATGAACCAGTCCTTGGCTGCGTTCCAGATCCTGAGGACTGATGTGATTAAGCTTCAAGACATTCTTCATCAGGACTGGCACCCACACTGCGCATTCACGCAGATAAAATTAAATCAGAGAGATTGTGTGACATGTGCTGGGCACTTTCTGTAGAACAGAGCAGCTCAGAAATCAGAAGATCATTCCAGAAAACCATAATGTGTGGGAGACGGACAACAAACAAGGGCTCTTTAACAATGACAGGAATGCTCCCCAACCTACAGAAGCAGAAGTCAGGGTTCAGCTTAGGAAAAAATACATGAATGTGCTATTCATGTAGACATGATAAAGGGCAACACTTTCTACAATTAAAACACAATGTGCTACTGTACTTTCCCTTGTTAATTCTTTTAACCATGCTTTCATAGTACGACACTGGGATGTCTCAGACTTCAGTTTTGTCTGCGTCCCCCAATCTGTACATTTAAATCACATTTTAAGAGAACTGCATATCAATGATCACAAAACTATATAGTGCTGTTATGTTTATATATTTGTCAGAAAGTGAATAGGAGTACAGACAAATAGAAGATTTGGGGATGATAATATCCCTTTAAAGTGTCCTTTGATTTATGGCAAATAAAGAAAAATCACTGGAGCTTCAACATATTTACCCTTGCCTCTTAAAGCCATTAGACAGAGAGGCTGGTAGTGACTTATAGAACATTCCAGAAGTTCCTTTCTTTTTCTCCCAGAAAGCCCATATAAAATAAGAAGTAATTCTTTGTAAATACATATGGGTGTTTTCCTTGCTTGTTTGAGTAGAAGGCAATCAACGTTACCATTTTTTTTTTTCAGATAAAGAAAATATCTAAGCAAAAACACTCCAGTATGGTATGATATGATTATCCCGAGCCCGTGTTTGCCTAGTGTATTTTAACAAAGCTCTAGCTGCAAAAAGCAAATGGGAAACGTATCCTATGTTCATTCATCATCACACATTAAAAGCACAGGTGCTGCGATGGAGATCTCATAGTCCGCTGAAGTAAAGGTTACAGACATTGATAGCAGAAGCTGGACTAAGGCATGATTGTAGGTTTAGAAATAGAATGTAGAGACTTATTTGGGGATAGGATTTATCAAATAGTTATTTTGGGTTATGAAGAATTATTTTAAGGCTTGACATACTTAAGTCAACTATGCAGCGGAGATAAAAGCTGAAGTAGGGAGAGAGGTCAAAAAATGGGCAAGCTGACTCGAAGAGGCTGGAAAAATTAGCAATTCACTAGCGACATATAAATTCTTCTAGATAACTGCCACAATTCTATTACAGCCCTTTTATGTTATGATGACATAAAGAAACTCTACTGGAACACTTTCCTGGGATACAGTGGAGGCAAATATTAAGCCCACTGCAAAATAAAACAGTCCTTCCAAGACCAGTATTGTCTGAAAATGAAAGAATTCCACTGGAATGGGCAACAGTAATTCCTACAAAGTACTTCAAACAATGTTGTCTTTGAAGTGGAATTCCTGATTTTTTATTAAAAATCTTTCTCTCTGCCACTTGCAGCCATCTTATATCTGTTAAGTACACAAACTCCTGCCTAGACCCATTGACTTCTAGGATAATTTTACATAATACGTATTATTGAAGAGTTACAGAAAGCCCAATTATTAGAAGATGGCTGCAAACTGTGAAAAGAACGAGAGTCCACAAAGCACTAAAAAAAAAAAAAAAAAAA
>JAKJJM010256746.1:0-10248 GCA_021901965.1 Pipa carvalhoi
TCTTATATACGGGGTATGCCTTACATTAGCCAGCCCATTGACACCCCCGATATGTCTTACTATCGGGGGTGTCAAACAATTGGGGAAACACGGTATGTCAGTGCTATATAAATACAATCCAAATACAAAAAAAAGGGAAACATGTTTCTGTGTACAGAGCTGCTATATGAATATTTGTGCTGCGCTCCGTGTAGCTTCATTAGTGCAGCTAACACATGCAGAGATAAATATTCAGGAAGTACCCTAAACGCCTAGTTCAATGATGGCCAACCTTTTGAGCTTGGTGTGTCAAAATTCATCCGCTAATTCTTCGCAATAGAATATTACTGTTGCAGTCTTGACTTTATGAATATCGTTGCAATCACAAATTTACTATGAAAATATTGTCGCAGTCACAACTTCATAATAGGAATATTGTCGCGGTCACAACGTTACAATGGGAAAATTGACACGGTTGTGGATTTGCTATGGGACTCCCTGAGAGCACGACATGAACAGCACTGTGACGCATGTCAGCATTCGCACTTTAGCCAATAACCCCCGAAGTATCTTCAATCTCTCTCTCTCTCTTCTCTCTTCTCTCTTCTATCTCTCTCTCTCTCGTCTCTCATCTCTCTCTTGTTCCGTAATCCCTAAATGCACTCTAAACAATTCTCCCAATTGGCCTATATTGGCATCGCAGATTTGAGACGTAGAAGTTAGTGTTTTAAAGTGATAAACGATCTTGTTACCAAAAAGGCCTAATGAGGGAGAGGTTGATTTGATACTACTTTTCTTTTTAAATTCCATACACCATCATCATTTACATATGTTCCTTATCATGCTGAATTCAATTCCATCTGTGTCCACTGCCCCCTCCTTCCCATTAAATCCAGGAGTATAGTCATACCTTTTCCTTGGTCTCTGCAGGGATGGTGGTTTGTAATTGGGTAGTCATACTCAGTGTGTGTATCACGGTCCTCTGTGTTTTTGATCCAACTGGAAGAACGTTTGTGAAGCTGCGGGCAACAAAAAGGAGACAAAGAAATCTGCGTACGTACAACCTGCGGTGAGTGTGACTTCGTGCTTGTTTTCCATGCACCTTTTTCATTCACCGTATCTGCTGAGTGACTTCATGTTGCCTTTTTGCGTGGCTTTTACAGCTGTTGTTTTGCTTTTTGTTTTTCCTTCCATTATAATCATCTCATATTTACACAATGCTCTTTGCAGGCACCGGTTGGAAGAAGGTCAGGCCAGCAGTTGGACTCGTCGCCTCAAGGTGTTTCTGTGCTGCACTCGTACTAAAGACTCACAGTCAGTAAGTGAAGATCGATAGTCTCTTTTAGATCTTTAAGGTATTATGGGTTTGCTAAGGTGATATGGGGAAAAAAAGACCACGATAAGTGCATGTATATGTGTGTGGAATGTGCAAATTAAAGCAGACATTAAGCCTCATCAAAACTTTTTAATATTTTAGATCAAATGTTGGTTTCTCTAGTCAATTTGCAATAGGTACAAACAATGTCCCAAACAGCTTTAACCATTCTCTCTTTTTTTTTTTCTTTTCCCAGGATGCCTACTCTGAGATCGCTTACTTGTTTGCAGAGTTTTTCAGGGATCTTGACATCGTACCATCAGACATTATTGCCGGGCTTGTCCTGCTGCGCCAACGACAAAGAGCAAAACGCAATGCTGTGCTTGATGAGGTGTGTACCAGTAGAAGGATAATTGATAATGGTGGAAGTAATGTATTGGGTATAGAGAATTTCTGCACTGTGATAGTTTGATGAGCTTTGTTTCATTTTTTTTTTTTTTAATTGTGCTTTCAGGCAAACAATGATATACTGGCTTTTCTATCGGGGATGCCAGTCACTAGGAAGACAAAATACCTAGATCTGAAAAATGCAGTGAGTCTTAGAATTGCATCTTATATCTGTTCCTCCCATTAATACATGCACAACTTTATTCCTACTTTCTCTGTGTTGATATATTTTTTCTTGAGACACTTTTTAATACTTGGTATCTACCCACAGCAAGAGATGCAGCGATACAAAGAGGTGTGTTACTACATGCTGTTTGCCCTGGCGGCATATGGCTGGCCCATGTACCTCATCAGGAAGCCAACCTGTGGAATCTGCCGCTTGGCAGGCGCGTGCTCGTAAGTATTTTTTGTTTCCTCTCTGAGGGCTCAAGTTTATTTTTTTCTTTATGCCTCACTTTTATTTTTTTGGTTCCTTTCACAACTTGCTCCTCTGTCTGTCCCAATCTTCTCATAATCAATTTCTTAAAACTTTATCTGTAGTGACGCACAAAGTATGCTGATCTAGATTCTGTTCAGTAGTCAACTTGGTAATCTGTGATAATTTCAATATTTTTACAAATCAAACCAATTGAATTCAGTTATTCCCCCTTTCATCTATTTTTTTTTTTTCTCTTGATGAATAAATTCAGCAAACTTTTCCTCATAGTGTCTCTCTCATTTCGTTCCTTCAGCAGTTGCTGCTGCCCTTGCACTTCACGGCCTCGCTTTGCACCTGGTGTCACCATTGAAGAGGATAATTGCTGTGGCTGTAACGCAATTGCCATAAAGCGCCACTTTTTAGATGAAAATATGAGCATGGTGGACATTGTGTATACATCATGTCATGATGCGGTCAGTGTAACAACTCCACACTTACTGTCTGGTTCTGGTCTCTTATTTCATGTTTCCTAAATTGATTGCATGATGGGGCTCATGTAAACAGTTTTAAAGTCCTGCTACTAGAGATCCCTTTTCTTTGCTCTTGACATTTCCTTTAAAACATGTACAGTTGCATGAATACAGGGAAATAGAATTACAGTTTCCTTCTTGTTTTTGTAGGTTTATGAAACACCATTTTTTGTGGCAGTTGATCATGACAAGAAAAAAGTGGTAATTAGCATTCGAGGTACTCTGTCTCCAAAGGTGAGGGAAAGAAAAAGCACAACATAATATTTGATAGTTGTTCATGGGGGGGTGGCAGAATTCAAATTTAATTTATTTCTGTTTTATTTTCAGGATGCGCTAACAGATCTGACAGGAGATGCAGAGCGGCTGCCAGTGGAAGGTCATCATGGCACTTGGTTGGGACACAAGGTGCGAATCAAAATCATGTAGAAGCTTTTATCTATTTATCACTTTGCCCTGTGTTTGAGGACAAGCTAATGCGGCTTTGACCAGGTTTTAAATCTATTTTGGAGCTCCATGACACTTTGCAAGTTGTACCAGTCCCTGCTTGCCTCATTTTGAACGTCATGGCTATTTTACTGTGTACTCTAGAAATGTATGTATCCCAGCCTCACATCTCTCCTCTGTTTAATTATGGAGCCCATCTTTTCTGTCACACTGCTTTCTAAGTGTAAGGGCGCAAAGGGAAAAAGAAAATATAATTTCCTTCCAGGCTGAAGTGTACAGGATGGACCACCTCCCATAGACAGACAGTTTTCTGTGTCTTTTAGTCAAATGCCAGTAAAATATGGGAGGTTCATTGAGCATTATTAAACTGTTTAGATCTCTTGCAGACTCTGTGGTACAAGTCTAGTCTATGCAACAGCACAACCATGAACTTCTTGATTTAGGACAAGATAAGCAGCCCTCAAAAATCCCCTCCTGACCAGAGTTCCACATCCCAGCCATCTAACAAATTTCACCCATGCAACTGCCTTATCTTTAAAATGAAAAGTGGGTCCTCCATATTCCAGTCACATATGAAATGTTATGATATACAATATACACAGTGTAACCAAAGCTCTTAAGGTAGGCTGGTTATCAAGGGGTGAAGTCTGTGAGGAAAAACAATTGAATTCTGGTACCCTTTGTTCTCGTTTGAGATCTGTGAACTAATTTTACTAATTTCCACCCCAGGGGATGGTTCTCTCTGCTGAATACATTAAGAAGAAGCTGGAACAAGAGATGGTTCTGTCACAAGCTTTTGGCCGAGATCTTGTAAGTGTGTGAACTAAATCTGAATCTATCGGGGTCCTCCACCACTGATAGCTCTAATATTACTGAAAATCAGTATAAGTAAAGCAATTCTGAGTCTGGCGCTGCATTTCTTATACTGACACCAAAGTACTATTGACCCATTCAATGGTGAAAGGCCCTTAACATGTGTGATCTTTTTAGGAATAGTTTATTAATCGAGCCTTCCTTGGGCCTAAATGGTACTCAGCATTTTTTATTATTAAGCTTCTGGCATTTACTCATAGGAAGCGCAAAAAAAAAAGAATACAGTAAGATTTACTATATACAAGCATGTCTGTTATAAGCAGATATTGAATGCATATGTGTAAAGATTTTTGTTTTGCAGATAATCAGGGTCCCGTAGTTGAGCATGGTTATCGACCTAAACTTCTATAATTCTGTAAACATGGCCATGCACCCTTTTATAAAAAACAATATTTAGTAAATATTTATGTGTGTGCTTGATCATAAATAAGCATTTAACCACAGATGATTGTGTCACTTGTTCAATTGTTCACACCTGTTGGAAAATTTTCACTGTTCATCTGCCAAATGAAGGAACAGCACCTGTGGCATGAAGGAACAATCCTTTTAAATGATGGCTTGAATGTAAATGTTAAAAAGTAGATACATCATGTTTAGAAATCATTCTCATGTGTGGGCTAGTTGATGAGCAAACAATTGTTTTTTGACACTCAGATTTGAAGGAAAAGGTCAGTTCTAGTATAAGGGCATTTTTTGTTTTGTGGTGTTCAGTGTAACAAATAACACATTGATGGAGTTGTTGCTCCTCCCCTTATAGTTAGTTAATTACCAGCAGTTGAAAAAGATCCCTAGGTTTGTGGCAGGCACCGCCAGATAAGGACCACATAGAAAATTTCAGCACTGCACATTGCCCGACGAAGGGAGGTTCGCCCCCAAAATGTTGATGTGATGGTCATCTGTGTTGCCTGAGTAAATGGAGTTATACATCTGCAAAAAGCAGCATGTGGTCCAGTTGTTTACTATGTGTGCTTATATATTTAGACCAAGAACTATTTTTTGGGCATAAATGCCTATTATAAAGACTAGAGCACTGCCAGCTGAACCTGTCGGCCATTATCTGCCTTCACCTTCTGGAAGGTTTTCTTATTGTGAGCTGCACCCCAGGCCACTGTTGGCACAGTTAGGAGCACACTCTCTTACTGAAAGTCAGAGAATATTGCATGTTATAACTCACATGCTCAATGGAGCACATGGTTTGGAACACTGATGGGAATTCATTAACAGGTGTAATCTTTCTAGATGTCTAGAAACCCATAACAACCAATCAGCCATTAGAAATTACTTAAAATTATAATAATGAAAGCTAACGTCTGGGGAGGGGGAGCAATGACAGTGGGAGGTGGTTGTATACATGGGACTTCATACTCAACACTTCTATGCACTGAACTAATTATTTAATGCCTTTTTTCTTGAGCTGCCCTATTAAATAAATAATGACCCAAAAAATCCTAAATGTATGTTACAACCTGCTTTTTATTTGAAAGCAACACCTTTCAGCGTTCTTTTAGCTTTAGGATAAAGCCAGGACTTAGAGGCTGACCATTTTTCATTTCAGGGGAGAGGAACTAAACACTACGGGCTTATTGTGGTGGGCCATTCTCTTGGAGCTGGCACAGCTGCCATCTTGTCTTTTTTGCTCCGTCCACAGTATCCTTCCCTTAAGTGCTTTGCCTATTCCCCGCCAGGTGGCTTGCTAAGGTATGTTATGTGCATGCTTTAATTTACCAGTCAGGCATATTACTATATCAACTGAATCTCCATCCATTTGAATTGCAGTGAGGATGCTATGGAATATTCAAAGGAGTTTGTTACTTCTGTGGTTCTTGGAAAAGATCTGGTTCCCAGGTAAGCTGACGAATTTCTTTTATTAATCAAAATGCTCTGTGTATCAATCTGAATCTCATTAAGTTCTTTGTTTAGAATCGGCCTGTCACAACTAGAGGGATTTCGCAGACACTTGCTTGATGTTCTTCAGAGAAGCAACAAGCCCAAGGTAGGTTTCCCTAGGCAGCAATGTGTTTCTAATGACATTACTAGCACCTAGGCTTAGCGTTATGCTTAATTAGGAGATTGCACATTAAAACATGACCTTTTAAGAAGATCATTATTTTTTTTTTTTAATCCCATGTTTAAAATAAAGAAGACCTTCTTTGGCCCTCCCAGATTGTGCTTGTCATCTCCAGGTTGTAGTTTTTCAGCACAAGCTCCAAGTATTGGATGAGGTTTTCATTTTGTTCCAGTCTGACTGCACATGCTACACAAATTGTCTCTTGTCTTCAACAGTGGCGCATTATACTAGGTGGGACAAAGTGCATACCCAAATCGGAACTCCCAGATGAGTCTGAGGTAGTTCCAGTTCCAAGCAATCGCCTTTGGACACATCCGAGTGACCTGACCATCGCACTTTCTGCCAGCACACCTCTGTACCCGCCAGGACGTATCATTCATGTGGTACACAACCATCCTGTTGAGCAGTGCTGGTGAGTGCAGTAGGGCAAAATATGGGTGCATTGGTGGAATTTGTTTGGTTTTGTGGTTCTTAGGTTTTCCTTTCCTTACTTTCCAGTTTCTGGGACCAGGAAGAGCCGACATACTTTGCCATATGGGGAGATAATAAAGCATTTGAGGAGGTTATAATCTCTCCGGCCATGCTCCATGAGCATCTGCCACATGTAGTCATGGAGGGCCTCAATAAGGTGAGTTAAGGGTGCAGCACATTTTATGGCTGAAATGAACCTGTGCATACTTGCATATGTTTCATAAGAAAGTCCTGTTAATCACGGTGATCTACCAGTATCCAGCATTCACACTGTAAGTTGCCTGCTTTTGGCCAGAACTCTGACCCAGCAGGTACCTCTGTATAAGTTGGACCCACTTACCTGTCTATTTAGGAGGTTGGAACTCAAAGGTTTTTTTTTTTGCAGGTAATATTAGCATTAAAGAAAGGTGGTTTTTGCTAGAAGTCTATAATAAAGCAGAGGATGTCTATACTGTCCTCAGTATGGCTGCTATGTTTACTGATAGCAGCCATTTTCTTAAACACACCTCATCCAGTCCCATAGTTTTCTGTGGTGCTTTACATAAGACATATATAGGAAGTGTGCCCTAAAGCCCAATTTTTAAAGCTACATAACTAAATATCTTTATTTCTATGTACAATTTAGAATTTTTTATTTTTTTGAAAGCCTAGATTGAATATATAGTAACTATAAATGCATTTGAGTCATTTGGCATTACTGCCCTTTTAAAGGTTCTGTTGCTAATATCTTTGTACCAAATAACAAAAGACAACTTCAGATCTTTTTTGCGGTCCATGCCTCAAGGGTACAGGTCTGTGTTAGCAACACAGAGAGCTCCCTACCTAATTTTAGGCAGTTGGAAATATTTGTATTTATATTCATATTAACTCAGAGGTAAATACTGAGATTGAGCAAGCAGCATAAGTCTGGTCAGCACAGAAGCTTTTCTGTAATATAACTTTTTCTTACGTCGTTGTTACTCCTGATGCAAACTCTTTTTATTTTTTACTTTGTCTCTAGGTCCTAGAGAATTACAACAAGGGCAAAACAGCTCTGCTTTCAGCCGCCAAGGTCATGGTGAGTCCAACCGAGGTGGATCTGAATCCAGAGCTAATCTTCCACCAGCAACCTCACCCACCTCCCCCCATCCTGGAAGTGATCCCTGCCATCATGCCTGGGGCTCACCACGCCAACAGAAGGAACAGCAGCACCAAGTAAGACAAAGTGTTCTGCATCCAAACATGAAGACCCGCCTCTCTGTCTCTCACATACATTTATGGTCTCTAACACCCCCTCCATTGCACACATAATCCGGGCCGTTGGGCTGAGTATTTGTTCATATGCATCAGTAGCATTTAATTGTTTCAGCTTCTGTTGGTTTATTGTCTTTCACCATTTTCTGTTCTCGTTTCACTGTGTCTTGTCTTATGTCCTCATTATTTAGGGTCCGGGGTGATCTGGTATCTCTCTTCCCTGTGTAATGGAAGCTGTTCTTTCACTTTTTCTTGCTTATCCATGGCCTGTTTTCATGGTCCTTAGTTTATTCATCTGTGAGTGGTTTTTTTAATCATCTTTTTCTCTTCCACAGTTTCCTCCTTTTTAATTGGGAAGTTTGTCTTAAAATTGACCTTTAATCTGCTGCGGACTGCAGTAATCTAAAATAATTTGCAGTTGGTCTCCATCTTTTTAATTTATTTTTAATTTTGTTTTTTTACATGAACCAATCTAAGGGCAATGGCACACATAGCATTTCAATGTCAACTTCAATTTGGTTCCCTCTAGTAGTGTTTTTTTTTTTTTTTAAGAAAAAATATCAAAACAATAGCCTCTCTTTCAAATCACTTCCTGATTCACTATTGCTCAGGCCAAGTTTACAATTCAGGTTCAACTGGAACAGGACAGAATGCAAATTATAACACACACAAAAATTAAAGGAATATGACCCTCAGTTTAAAATAATGTTTTCATTCCTGGCATTCTCTCACAGTCATCACTTACCTTAAAGTGACACAATGGTTACTACAACGATTTCCATTGAAATTAATGACCAATAATGTGGCCTTGTGTGCCATTGTCCTTTGAGATTGTTTTGCTTCCATAGGCTGGGTTCACACTAGCTGATTTTCAGATGAGTTGAAAAAAAAGTATCCTTTGTTTCCTGTGGGATAATCCACACAGGATATTGTGTTTTGCACCACACCTTTATGGTGTAAAAGTTTAGTATGGTGTAGCAGTAGCATTTAAGTAAATAGGGGAATATCCACAGAGTTTAAGTCCAGTTTAGGTGTGCTGTCTTGTGGGAGACAGTGCTCCAAAAAACGAGATTGCAGATTAATGCAAATAAATTGGAAAAAAACTAAACTTTTACACCATAAAGGGCAGCGTATTTCCTCCACGCCTGTATACCTGTCTCATTATGTGGGGAATAGGAGGTTCTGCAGCACACCTTTTTGGCTTTTTGAGGTGACCACCATTTTGTGTTCCTGGTTTCGATACAAATCATAGACAATAATGAGCCTAATTAAAAATAAAAATCAGCTGAAAACCAGCTAGTGTGAACCCAACCTTAAGTTGCAGCCATCTTTTATCTGTTAAGTAAACAAACACAGCCTAGTCCTATTTCCTATATAACTTTAAATCAGGGGTTGGGAACCTATGGCTCGCGAGCCAGATATGGCTCTTTTGATGGCTGCTTCTGGCTTGCGAGACAGTTCCTACTCATTTTCCTCCAGCGATGTCTCGCCACAGTGATGATGTAAGTTGAGCGCGACGGCTCTTCTCTGCTCCTCCGGGTCTTGTTGGCAGCTGCCGAATACAGCCAACAAGACCCGAAGGAGCATAGAAGAGCCATTGCGCTTAACCCCTTACCTCATCAGTGTGGAGAGGCATCGCTGGAGGAAGGTGAGTACTCCGCATCTCTCCGATCGCAGCACTAAACACCCATTCCCCCGCCGCTCGCACTCCACTCGCCCGCCCCCCCCTCCCCCCCTTCCCCCCCCTCCTGCTATCATGACTCTTTGAAAAAAAATTTTTTGGCTGTGAAAGCTAAATTGGCTCTTGCGGCCAAAAAGGTTCCGACCCCTGCTTTAAATAATACATATTCATAAAGTGTCCCAGGAAGTCCGGTTTGGTTACAACCAACAGACAGAGAGAGAGAACACAAACTAAATAAATTAGTAGTCCAACTTCAATGATGATCTTCAAATTTTAACTGTAAATATCATACTTTATAAACACAGTATAGAGCTTTTGAAGCATATATTGTGACTATAAATGCATTTGAAGCATATTCAGGTTTTGGTTTAAAGATAGAATGTATCTTTCTTTTTTTTTTATAATACAAGACAAGTATGAAATGTACTAAAACATTTTCTGAAATTAAAGTAGATTGAGCGAAGATACTTTATTTTAACATTGCTTTCCTTTTACAAAGATAAACTGTATCTCAATCAAAAAGTAAGATGGACTGCTGTGTTGGTAAATAAGAAGCAGGCATATCATTGCATGCAGGATCAAAGTTTATTATTTTCTAGTATAGTTTTTCTATCCTTTTCTAAGTTAAAGTAAACCATTTTTTTCAACACTAATCCACTTTACTGAACAGTATACGTTGTTTTATGGCAGGGTTCTCAAACTTGCGGCCCTCCAGCTGTTGCAAAACTACAATTCCCATCATGCCTGGACAGCCATTGGCTGTCCAGGCATGATGGGAATTGTAGTTTT
>JAKJJM010257181.1:0-10048 GCA_021901965.1 Pipa carvalhoi
TATATATATATATATATATATATATATATATATATATATATATATATAGAAAGACAGTCTTCTGGGAAGATCCTATGATTTTCAACCATAATTCAGTATGAAACGGTGAATAAAGGTCAATCCTGCAGTTTAAAAACTCTGCCTATATTTAAGACAGGAACAAAATAATTCACAGCATTTGTTAGGTAAATTATGATTCATTCCTTCATTGGCTGCTGACTAAATCACAGTGGGTCTGATTACATACTGAATTCGAACACAGTAATTATTCATAAAACATAATTTCCCAGTCATTAACATGTCAACATCCAATTCATGCCACTGCCATACTTCTTGATTTTATAACTAATCTTTTACAGTGTATGATGTTAGAAGTCAGGTATAATTACCTGCAACCTACTGTCATTTGAAATCAGCCATCTGCATGTATAGGTGGCATAGGAAGATCAGTATAATATCTAATATAAGTCAGGGTTTCTTTTAATAGCCCTTTTTATAAAAGTATCTGTTTTATAAGAGACCTATTCATCCAGAAATGTTTTAACTGTTTTAATCATTAAAGTTATTCAGAATATATAGAGCTAAGGCTAAAAACCCATTCAAAGTAAATGCTCCCCAGAGAGTAATATTCAAACATTTCATTGCTCCAATATATGCACTCTGCACATTTATTGTGTTATGTCTTGTGTAGATTCTGTTGTGTTACCCTATGTTAACATGTCATTTTTTATAATCAAGACATTACTTTAAAACTGTTAAAGAGACATAAAATATGCAAGCACAGCTAGATTATGAGTAATAACATATAATCCCCCAAATATTTTTAACCTGTGAACAGCCAAATGCTAGGAAAGGTTATTTCAGCAACAGCTATAAAGCCTGAACCCTGCTCCAAATGTAGTTTAATGTGGACAGACTTTTCAGCACTCTGGACAGCGCATCTAACATTTCAGTAAGCTCTATTGCATAGAACAAGACTGAAATAACACACATTTAGTAAATGGTTCAAATACCAGACATCAATGGTTTTTATTAGCAGCAATTGCAATATAACCTAAGCCCCATATCATACATATCCATATTCAAAGTAGTCCCAAACTGATAACCAGATACAGTGTAGATCACAGTAGTTCTTACACAGAAAGTGTATGCCTTCCTAACTGTGGTATAATACTGATATTAAGCATCGAATAAAAAGAAACGATTTACTTTAAACAACATAATATTATCCTAGCAGAAGAACCCAGTGGAGAAAAGTCATTTTTCTCTTATTTAAGTGAATATTTTACACTGCAGCCTCAATACATTATTAGGTAGGCCTTTGACAATGTTAACATAAATTCATCATTTAGCTGTAGGAAAATGTGCCTTCCCAAATGTAACCTCTATAGATACTTAAGTTTAATCTCTGAATTATGCAAAATGCCTTTTTTGATATGTGCTAGTCCAAAACAGGAGGAGCTGTAGACTTTCAGCTTATGCTGATGTTCAACTTTAATCATTCTCCCCAGGGATGTAGTGAAAGAACAGCTGAAATACCCTTCTTACAAGACTGCAGCAATATAGACACGTGGAAGACTATGTCTTAAGCATCTATATGAAGAACCCAGATGAGTAAACAAAATCTATATTAGTTTTCATCAGCAATGTATACAGTTGAAGAAAATCATATAAAAAAATGGTTTATTTGTCCTTTATTTGGTAATAATTAACCAACTCGGCCTCAGTTACCTCCCAGAGAAAACAGACAAAAGCTATTAAAAAGACTGATTAGCGCATGTCCCTCAGGACACTACCATAAATTAACCAAGGGAGAAGGGCATTTACAAAAATTCAACATTTGCTCATTGCAGCTTGTTTAGTTCAAAGAGCTGTAAATCCAGCGTGTCCTTGAGTTATAGCTTGACATGTTGCTTGCCACCGATAGAGGATCAGACAGATCTCAACACACAGCAGAGTTTCTGTGTTAATATAGATCTAAGGTCATTCACAAGAAAGAGCAGCACAGCTCACCAGAGACTGCAAATCAATTTCCAAAATATATTTGTATTCGGCACAAAGCCCTAAATTTCAGAGCTATCTGCACCTCCACATACCAGTTGTGCAACCTGTGATATGAATCAATAAAACACACACACAGCCTAGGTCTTTTATCCGCGTCTGCGCTGACACAAGGAAATACTGTTAACAACGTTTAGACTTTTACATCTCATTCCCCAGCTGCAGACAGTGTGAACGTTCTATTTTTTATTTTTTTTACTAGAGTTCCAAAAGCAACAAGTAAAGTTCCATTTTGACCATTCCTAGCCCATGCTGAACCAAGTTAACATAAAGTAGCAAGTACCTAAACTGTCCACCAATGGACCCCTCCAACATCCTGGGAACAGAGGCCACAAATGAGACCCAGGCATTCAGGCCAAGCTCAAGTCTACCAGTTTAAAGCGCAGGCACTCAGGCCAAGCTCGAGTCTACCAGTTTAAAGTGCTTTGGGTAGGCAGGTAGCTCAGAAATAGTAAAAAGAGCATCCATGTAGCACACACACTCCATGAAGTGTTTGATTTAGAGTTTCAGACCTTCACTTGCAGCCAATAGCTGCTCAATAAGCAAATACCAAACCAGGGTCCTACCTTGCAGTCTCCAGAGCAGGATTTTACAGAATACTCGTCCGATTGCAGGTACTTCTGTAGCAAAACCTCAAACTCTTCATATTTCTCCTGAGCGTGTTGGTCGTAACGTTGGTAAGCTTGAACGCATTGCCTACACCCCGCTACATCCCCATTCTCCACCACATCTCCACTACAGTTGTAAGTGTCCGGATTGGAGAATCCAAAAAACAAATCCGAAAGTGTATAAGAATTACAAAACGGTAGGTAAAAATGACTCAGGTTGAATCCAGGGGCCATGTTCCTTGGCCCTTCACCACTCAAGTTCCTACAGACAGATTCTGCATCATCGACACTAAAACACTGACCAGATGAATGATGTGGGTAACACGTTTCTAGTGGCCACAGAGGTTTGGTAGAATTTCCTAGAAAAATAGCTTTTTTGCCTTTTCTGAGGCTCTCTTGAGATGGTTGAAGGTGAGGTGAAAGTGGACCTCGTCCTTCCACTGGTGGGAATTGATCAGCCATGCTGGGTGACAGCACAGTGTCCTGCTCTTTGTCTCTGGTCCTTGTCAAGTTGGCTTCAGCGCAGAACCACAGATGATCAGAAAGCAGGACTGTGAAAAACAAGAGAGATGCTAAAGACAGTCGCCATTTCTGAGCCCTCTCTGAATCAGTGAAGGGTTTCTCGTTCTCTCGGGGTGCAAACCAGATTTTTAAGCTGTCATCATACTGCCGACACATCCAAGCACCCCTGGTCATATTTTGGGAAGGCGCTGCTGTGGCTGCTGACTCCACCGTGAGGGCTCCTTTGCCAGTGTTACCACAATATTCATTGACTTGGGGGTTGCTTGGCTTTTGCCTGCTTTACCTTGGCTTCCTCTGCGCTTTGCACAGCGTCTCCCTACGGCAGGATGGGACTCCTCGCAGTGCTTGTGCTGCTCGTCAGTTAGATCCATCCAAGTGGAGCGCACGGAGAGTTGAAGCCAGGCATTGTCAGATGGCGATTATCCATAGCGCTCCCAATGACTGCATGGCTCTTCCCGCAAAGCACTTTCATCAGCCTCCCCCCTTCCTCTCACTGGACGATTGCAGCAGATCGCACGCGAGAGTCAGGCTTCAGCCTGGCGTCTTATCTTTCGCCAACTGGGCTGAAAACCCTGGGTTTTGCCTCCTGATGGTCACAGTCATCTTGGTCCTGTGCTAAGTTGCCGCCATCTTCGTCCTGGAACACTTTTTGGGGGGAGCTCGCTCTTCTGCGTCATCCCCGGCACCGAGAGCTCTGTATCCTGGCGCATTGGCAGCTCTGGGCTGGATGGGGAAAAAGATCTAGGAAGGAGATGAGGAGGTGGAGGCACAGGAGGGAAGAAATGCTTTGGAAAGACACAAACCCAGCAACGTGAAAAGCGACGGCGGCGGCAGCAACAGCAGCAGCAGCAACGTGGGGGGATTTATCTACAGGGACAATTAGAAATCCCCAGTCACCTGATGGTACAGGGGCTGCTCTACATGGCTAAGGAGAGAGCAACACACACTGGCTTTCCGCTACTTTGGATGTGGCGGCAGTGATTCGGCAGTGAGTGTGAGTGTGTGCCAGTGGGAGTGAGTGTGTGCCAGTGGGAGTGAGTGTGTGCCACTGGGTCTATTGTAGACGTTGGACTTTGCAGAGAAGAGCCTATGCTTTTTGTCCTTGCACACATCCTGACATACTGAACGGGAGCTGCTGTGTGGTGTAGGAGGACGTGCATCTGCTCAACATGTCTTTAAGTTAATTATTATTTCTGGAGAGAATCTGACACCAGGAGTTCTGCAGCGTTGGATGGAGCACAGCGATTTCCTGCAATCCTCCACGCAAAGCTCTGCTACATGGACAGACAGACAGACAGAGAGACAGGTATAGATAGATGATGGATGGATGGGTGGATCGACAGACAGATAGATATTGGTAGATGATGGATAGATAGAGAAACAGATATACATAGAGAAGGCACAGATAGACATACAGGGAGACGGATATGGGTAGATGATGGGTGGACAGACAGATACAAATAGAGGATGGATGGGTGGACAGACAGACAGATATATAGAGGATGGAGGGGGGTGGATAGAAAGACAGACAGATATAGGTAGAGGATGGATGGGGGTTATATACAGATGATGGACAGACAGAAATGAAGATCTATGGATTTGAGTGTAAGTGTGTGCTGCTCTGCTGGCACTGATGGGATTGATTGCGCTTCAGCAGTGCTGTAGTGCTAAATCCAATCGCTGTTGCTGCGGCACTTGTACCTAGTGTATTGTTAATATGAATCAGATAAGTCATTTCGTGCTTTGTCTTGCCTATCTAATGTCCCCGATTGCATTTGCACTCAATATCTATTTCATTCAATGTTATCTGCTAATATATTTTTCCTTCTGTTGCTTGTGTGACTTCCGCAGCATCTGGTGTTTTCAGGCTCAGACTGCAGCAGTCCCAAATCTCTACCGCCCCCTAGTGTTAAAGTTTCACCAACAGGAGAAAGCCATTGCTCAAACTACGTTACCTAATGCAACAGTTCTCTAGCAACTTAAAACAAAAGGCAACACTTCTATTTCAACAGGAGTATGCTTGAATAGGCTTGTCCCAGATTAACCTGAATCTAGACAATGAGATCATAGCCTGACTCCACTTTCCCATTCTTTCCCGCAGGTTCTTGTTAAAGAGCTGAATGGAATCTTTGGATCCCGGCCGAATCTTCTGTTTGGCGAAAAAACAATACGAATGATTAATCCTTATCTTGAATTTCCGCTTTAGATTTTAGAAAAGTGGTGGAGACTAAAGTCGACAACCTGACAAGCTTTTTCTTATTAATCTTTTAACTTTTTCTTAAACTACAACCCCGGGAAATCCGCTGTCAGCTTTGGGACAGATGTATCTGAAAAAAGAGCTGTAAATCCGCCTGTTAATCCCAGTCGTAAGGAATCGCACGCTGGCGCACTGCAGTGCATTCTTTCTACACAATGCAGTTATGTGGCTGGTGCACAGCCCCTCTCCTCTGGAGAGCAGAGTCTATTGCCTGCCATTGTGTGTGCGTCTCACATAATCAGGAAATACAGACGCGATTTATGGCATTCAGGACATATATATATGTTTATATATATATATTATATACAGGGGTTAAACATGTAAATACAATTCCAGTGTTGCTTTGCGGCACGTTCTAAGAAAATAATAGAAATCACATGACCCGAGGTATGTAGAGCATGCAAGCTGATGTAGATTTATTCATTTCCAGCATCTCTGTAATTGGTGCAGTGTCTGGATGTGTGTGTTTCATTGCAGTGGGAGATGATCTGCATCGATTTTAAGGAGAGGGTATGCACCGTGGAAATTAATCATCTTTGTCTTTTTATTTCAGGTGTTTGACTTGTGCAGGGCCTTCTTAAAAATCTGTTAAATGGATGTGAATAGAGACTTACAGTGCATGTATATTCAGGATCATGGCATGAGATAAATAATTTGTGTTTCCCTGTTCATGTTTTAACAGCGAGAGGAGACAAAGGATGCAGACAGCTTACTCACAACAGACAGCTTCTTTGCATTCACTGGAAATGTAGCTTTTTTTTATTATTAATAGGGCAAATACACCAAAATACTCATTGATTTATCATACTGCTGTCAGTTTAAATTACCATACTCTATTAGATGCAGTGTTGATGAGGGACTGAAGCAAAAAATAATCTGTCATTATCTTATTACTTTCAAGGATATATATCATCCATAAAACTCTATACCAGTGGTTCTCAACCTTTTTATTGCTGTGACCCTTTAGTACAATTCCCCGTGATTTGGTGACCCCCATTCATTAATTGTTATTGGACGACACCATTCAAACCCTATATTTCCAACGGTCTTAGGCGACCCCTGGCAAATCGTCATTCGACCCCCAATGGGGTCCCGACCCACAGGTTGAGAACCCCTGCCCTATACTAATGTTAGATGGGAAGTCTACTACCAATTATTACACAAACACATAGCCATCTATGATGCCATCATCTGTGCTTGAGTTACATTACGTGACTGTCTCTCCAGCACTAACTGAATAGCAGTCTGTAGCATTGAGGTAATACATACATTAATTTAAGAAGTCATAGAGAAAACAGGACTCTGGACACTCAACCTCTTTGAATTTAGCTTAGGGCTCCCAGCTATCACACATTTAGGCACACGTGTGCACATGCTTTAGCAATTAAAGGCTATTTACAATCTCCCCCTGTCATTTCAGTGGATCGCCATACTTAGTGGTTTAGTGAGCCAGCCATTGTTTGAAATGTCTAGGGGAAAAGTGAAAGTCTGAGGATAGCAACAGCAGCAAAGCACTACGGTGCTGTTCGTAAACAATTATCATTGAATCAGTAATACAAGTATACTGAAATGCTAAAGAGGGACACTAAACCCTTACAAAGTTCAAAGTTCTGAATGTAAATATGAAAAGTGAAGTTAAAGAAGTGCTCTTATGAAAAGGGGTAAGAGAGCTTAGGGTGTCTAGATATACTACTGATGTATGTCTTTTGTCTATTGCTGCCTCCTCCTTCTGCCTATAGCTGTTTTCCAATCTGCAGCTTTCAGCATCACAATCCAGCTATAGCTCTACCCCCTCTCCTTCATCACTGATGCAAGGCATTAGGTTCCAGTACTGCTCGTGCACCAGGAAGAAGCAAGGAACCTGCTGTATGAAAAGTTTTCTGCAGCAAGAAGGAGGAGGTAGCAGGGGACAAAATACATGGATTGGGAAAGTATATTTAGACTCACCAGGCTTTCTTATGCCAAGACTTATGAGCATTTTAGTTTTGTAACATTGATTGTTCTAAGCTCCTACTTGCATTGCTAATTTCTATTGACAATACAGGTATACATTCCTACCATAAGCTCAATTAGAAAATTCTGTTTTATGCCAGTTTGTCCAGCTAATTCGACCTTGTCTGGTCCATGGGCTCACACTCCTAGGCAGAGAAGTATGTAAAACCGAAACTGGAGATTCTCTTTAGTACTGTGTAACCTGTCCAATGTACAAAGCAGTGTATTGCATTGTATATAGGCACGTCGCCAGTTTCAGAATAGAGTACTGGGAACCCAAAAGGAAAGAAGAGACCATCCATCTGATTTTCTTGTGTCCTCCCAGTTTTTCATTACGCCTTTTTTTTGAATGTAGAAGTATGGTATGCTGGTCCATAGGAGATTCACTGTATCCTGGTAGGGCAGCCAAGCAATGGCCCACCACACTAGCAATGGAAACTCTCCTCAATTTAGGAATGCATTCATTTTTCTCCCTGAAAATTCACAAATCTCTCTGACAGTGGCTCCATAGCAAAACTGTTATTGGGTCTCCCACTATGATATTTTTGCAGAAATATAACTATTACCAGCAGTAACTTCTAAGGGCCATCCCTTTCCATGGGTCTGGTAGTAAGTGCCACAACTGCATCTATGATGTGTAAACCCCTGTGTTCTTTAGTTATAAGGTCTCTTTCAGTGGCAAACCTATAGCGGTATGACACAGGGCGGTCCTTCCTCACTCCATCTGCAGCACCTGCATTCTGCCCCCAGATCCTGGTAAGTGTTAGTTTTTTGGTTCAGGGGGCAGTGGGCTGCAAGACAGGTTGGGAGCCTTGGTGTCAATCCTGTACCAGGGCCCATAGGCATTTAGTTACCACACTGGACTAATTTACACAATGAACATTCCTATCTAAAACATATGGAGATGTTTCTTCAGTAGATGGAAACAGAGACGAGTCAAGTATAGGTGATACCTTTTATTGGCTAACTGAATAGATGGTAAATGCAAGCTTTCAAGACTACTTAGGTTTCTTCTTCAGGCAAGTATGAAACAAAAAACGTAAGAATGACAAATTTATACAGAAATTGGTACAGAAAAAAAAATCACAGGCTGGGACAAAGCAATGAAAACAAAATAGTGAGATATAACAGAACCACAGAGTCGTAAAGTGGTACAGATGTAATCTGTTGACACCCATTTGGAATGTAGTTACTCACACCAAATTAATTTCTATTGAAATCAGATGCAGGTCACAGTCTCTAACTTGCAGAGGTGGCCCAAAGTAGAACCTGTGTAATTACTCTTGAAGCACAGGGACTCACATTCAACTTTAAAAAAGGTCACTGCAAGTCCAATCAGTGTTCTGAAGGCATCATCATGTATTTACTATGGGACCTGCTGGTCTGATACAAAATTCATCAAAATTCTGGTTTGAAAATCCCTAACACTGAATCTGGAGGAAATCACAGAAATTGTGGAGGGTACTATAAAAAGTTTATACTTTCCTTCAAATTAAAAAAAAAAAGTTTACACTTTTTTTAACAGTCATGAGTGTTATTCAGCATTCAGTCAATCATTAGGTCAAAAGGACAATTAGCTAAGGCAACTGTGTAAGGGCCAATACTATTTATTTATCTGTCACTATTTATTTAAAGGACCAGTAACACTAGAGAAAGAAAACTTCTGTTTGGGTTGGTACAACAGTTATCCATATGCAGTAATTATAAAAATGTTCTGTTTGTTGTTCATGATTGTTACTGATTTGTGGAGTTTTTGCTGTTTGCAGCCATATTTACATTTTTTTAGCTTTTTGGATCTCTTCGTAAATATGTATTAATTTAAAGTTCCACAGAGATAAAAGACACAAAGGGTGAAATTTACAAAAGTTGAAAATAAATTTTTAGACTTTTTGCCCATTTTTTGCTGCAAAAATGTTGAAAATTATGTTTTTGACCTTTTTGTCCCCACTTTTCACCCATTTTCGTGGCGAAAACAGCTGAAAATATTAAAAAAAAAATCATTTTTGACTTTTTTAAATTTCACCCAAAGTGGGAATTTGTTTACATAACAGATACAAGATGACTGTATTAAACACACATTAATATAAATCAGTAATTCAACTTCAAAGAAAACATGCTACTGTGTAGGAATATCTGCCATGGCAATCCAAATTGATTATTTTCTTATTTTGGTGTTACTGGCTCTTTGACAAGCTAATTTGTATATATTGGCACCTGTAGCCCCACAGTGTGCCTCAGGAGCTTCATGGCACTATTGTGCTAATTTTTTTTAATAACCAGCACTCTACGATACATTAGGGGTGAAATTTATAAAAATCGAAAATGCCATTTTCAATTGAAATATTTCGAAAATGGCATTTTTGATTTACTAATTTCGAGTTTTTCATTCGAAATTTCGAATTTTTAACTCGAAATTTCGAATAAACTCGAAATTTCAATTGGCCCCTTTCTTCTGTTAAATGTAACGAGCGGCGCTTTCATGCGAGCGCCGCTCGTTACATTAAGCTGCTGAATACAGCAGCCGCTGGGGAGACTCCTCTCTCCCCAGTGCTTCCTGGTCGGCAATAGCCAATCAGGAGCCGCTGACGTCACGGATGACGTCAGCGGC
>JAKJJM010257209.1:0-10087 GCA_021901965.1 Pipa carvalhoi
ATATATATATATATATATATATATATATCTTTGCACTACTGAAACCACATTGTATTCAGTAATAATCTATTCTGCCAACAAACCTTTGTTTATTCTATTACAAGTCATAAACATATAGTGTTTTGATAATCTAATAAATTGTATTTGAAAAAAAACAAAAAACTAAGTTTAAATCAATGAAACATGTTTTTTGAACTACAGGATTACTAACCAGAAAAAAACAAAATCCATACATAAACAGAAAGATTATATATTTCTTCAATACAGTTGGTTTTAAAAGCTTCCACTAGGTTAAACAACGTAAGAAGTATTCATTACCATAAAGTAGTAACTCCTACAAGGATTACTCATGCAGAGAACCAAAACTCTCTGTTTTTGCATCCAAATATACTGAAAAAAATATACTGAAAGAAATGTAGCAATTCCACTATGAACTCTGACAATTAATTTTTCTTCTGTTTTTTAGAAAAGCACTTAGAGGAGCAAAATAAAATTTTATCTCACGTCCCCACTAAGTTCTACTTATCATAAATTAGGTCTCAAAAATGCAAATAATGTAGCCATTCTCGCTCTGCCTTTATACCAAGGACAATAAGAAAAGCCATACCTGCTGAAAGCCATTCTGCCCCAAAGAAGGCTCAAGAGTAAACTTCAGTTTGGTGTCCACTCCTGCAGGGAAAACAACAATATTATTAGGAACAGTGTCCATGTCCAAAATCAGTTTGTTGAGATAATTAAAATTACATTTAATTACATTTAAAGAAAGAACTTTAAATTAACAAGAAAAATATCTGAAACACAAGGCTGGTCAAATACAGCTTGAACTACAGCTCCCACAATTCTTTTGTGCAACTGCTGAAGCTCCAGCATCCATGCAGTATGAGTTGATGAATTCATGGGAGGAATAGATTATACAAAGCATTGGTCCATTCAGAAGCAGACCCTGTCAGTCAGTAGTAGACGTGCAGGCAACTATAATGGTACAGAGAGGCGCTGTCCAGTGCTGAAACGCTCCCTTACAGCCAGGATCCCATCAGCAGCGTAAATGGCGTAGAAACAGTCGCACCAATAACTGTGCATTGACCATACAGAGAGGATAAACGCACCACTGTTATCAACTATTATCTACCCCATTAATAGAACTACGGAGAGGTTTGTCTTCCATCCCAAATCAACTACATGACACCCCAGGTAAACGATCCACCAACCGCTCTTGCTGGGGACAAAGAGTCGCAATACACTTACAGACAGACGCACGTAACAAATCGGAAGCTATAATCGGTGAATTGATCCTGCACGCTGGGCTTGCACAGGGCTAGGCATGACCCGAGCCACTGGCTCCCGGGATGGAGCTAAGGTTACCTTGTAAGGGACGGACACTAAACAGTACACAGTTCCGCTACTGAGCTCTGCCCTTGGCGGCCCTCACCTGGTTCCAGGGTGCAGAGCAGGCGGGGGGCAGTGCGGGAGATGCAGTTCCTCTTCTTCAGCACATTGCTCAGGATGTTGCCCACTCCTCCCGCATTCTGCCTCTTCAGGCACCGGCCCCCACGCCTGAGGGTGCAAGTCAGCTTCTCCTGCCTCATCAGGGAGCAGCTCCGTATCCCACAACCCACTGCCTTCCAGCAATGGCTACAACTGCACCCGCCTTAATATCCAATGCACGAGTGGAAGTATGGGAACAGATCAGCCGATTAATGCTGGAAAATACATCTGCACTGCAGAGGCAACCGAGGCAAGCTGTAAGTGAGAGGAGGAGCTGGAATAAGTCACTGCTCCACCTACAGCCAAAGAGATCATCAGCAGGCAAGGCATCCAGCATTGTGTAGCGCTGCTATGGAAGCTTCCGCTTGGTCTACCTGCCCACACACAAACACAGCAGGAAGGACGAGGGATTACATCTACTCACTGTACTTACTATATACTGCCTGCACTGCCATTCACAATGCCTCATCGTTTCCTAGCAATGAAAGGGATTTCATGTCCCGCCCCCAGAACACATTCACATATAAAAACATGTAGAACAAAACATTAGTCAGCCCTGTAACCTTAACAACTAGCACTCCCACACACAAAGAACATAGATCCAAAAGATGGACAGTTTATTGTCAGCTGGCTAATGTTTACATATTTCTATGTATCTAAATACCCACACACAATTTATTACATGTTTTACTGTTAATAGCATATTATATGCAGGGATTTCAGACTTGTTTCCACCCAGATGACAAGACCAAGATCAGAATTCATCATGTTTCCCTACCTTCACAAGTCTTTAAATCAGGCAAAGTCCTATTGAAACACTTTAAACCACATGACATATGCTGACATATTGTACTTTTGATCAGACTAAATTCTCCAGGTAACTTGTCTCCCTTTGTTTGCCAGACTGGCCGGCCCCTCTACATAAGTGCCTCCTACAGACAATATCAATGCTGGTGGCCTCAGATGTTGTTGAATTAAATCCTCATCTTTTTCCCTTTGGTTGTTGGAGGATATTGGTAATTAAACAACAGCAGAAGAGAAGAAAGATGAAAATCATTCTTTTATATTATTATATCTAAAGTAGCAGGACATCCTTATTTCTGTAAAAAGCCAATGAGAAACTAAAAGGGATCCAAACAATAACAGAATTTAATAGTGAAAGAAAAGTTCCAGAATTCCACTTCAATTCACATGAAACAGAACTCCCAGCAGAAAAGGTCTTCTTTTGTTCAAAACTTCAGATCTGTCATCATTCATTAAAGAATGTGTATATGTAGTTTAGCTAACTTATGCAGATGCCTTTTAGCAATTGATGGTTCTGAGGTTGTTCTGTTTGACACAGGGATGGATAGAATTGTTTTTTATCCATTATAAACATTGCCAGAACATGCAGTTTATAAGGTAATAGATTACATAAAGGTTCATTAGGTCTCTATTATAATTGTTTTTCCATTAATTTAGGTTTTGGGAAACAACACAAGAGTAATAAATAACTAGTTCACTGCATTTTTAGCTAACTTGGCATACATTTTTCAATCCACCTCTTAAAGATGAAGGTGATACTACTTTTACATCTTTGATTGAAAAGGTTCCACAAAGTAACAAATATACTTACTGTTTCTGCCTATTGCATAATTTCTTCAGGATCGTATGTATCAAAGCAGTGATAGTGTAACTGCACCATCTTTAATGTGAACCTTATCATATGTGCTCACATATCTACATTATAGGATTCAACGCCCAGTTTGAGAAGTCTAAAATTCTACCAATTTGTTGCATTTTGACTAGTCTGTTCAATACTTGCATCTTTATAAAGTTGCTGAGGAATCTATTCACACTGATCCTTCTGCATTTACATGGCAGTTGTATACATCTGCAAAGGTCCTCTCAGGACTGAAACAGCATTTCTGTACATGTTCATGACCCTGAAAGCTCTTCTGCTCATTCATGGACCAGTGAGGGTTATCAGCAGAGAATGGCAGAGAAGAGGAGGATCCACAACTTCCTTTAAAATGCCACTAAACCCTTGAAAATTGTACTAAAAATCACATCAGTTGCACGCACCGGATAGGTTTCAGAAGCCGAAACACTCATGGCAAAAATTGTAAATTGAAAAAGGCCTTACTAGAAGAAAACTTTCTCCTTCAGTCTGTTGAAGGAGATATAAACAGCCCAATTTGCCCATTAAAAATCATATTTTTAAATATAGGTAAAGTAGTTATTCTCTCCAACTATTTCTTTTAATAGTTGGTGGTATTACAACAAAAGTTTGACAAAGCTCATATTTAACAAAGAAAATGTCAGTCTTTACTGTAAAAAGTTAAAAGTGTTCTAAGTTTCATATACCAGTTGTGCTTGTAATTGATTTTTGCACAAAAAAAAAAAAAATTATATTATAAATATATATTACAAAAATAGATCTAAAATGGATTGATACTTTGAGATAAATGGATGCAGTATCTTAAAAATCTATTTTATGTCCAATTTTTATATCAATGCCATTTAATATATTTTCATCTTAGTCTCTCAATGTATAAAGATTTCCCTAGGGATTGGTGGAAATAGCCGACACCTCCTGAAATAATGTATGTAATGTTTCTTCCACAATAAATAGTTGTATAGCCTTATCACAGTCGAGTGGCTGTGTGTGCTTGCAAACATTTTTTATGCAATTTATCCTCTATGGTCCCTATGTACAATGTAGTAGGAGGTTTGCCGGACAGTTCTAGAGATAACTACATGATAAATCTGAAGCCTATATCTTCTTTACTATCAGTTGACGTATAAACCCAAGTGGGGGACCCTCAGTAAGGCTCTATCATGTTTTAGGTTGCATTCCTGGAAAACTTAACTAATGGTAGGATGAGAAGTGGTTTTTAAGAGTGTATATTCTCCCCAACATATTTTCTGTTGTCAGGAGAAGCATGCTCTGCACATATTTGGTGAATTACTTTCTATTAATATTAAGAGATGCAATTTCCTTTAACACAGACGGAGGTTCACTGGATTTAATTTCATGAATAGCAACAATTGGAGTAAATAAATACATGTGGAGGCTGTATGTTCAATATGGTTCCGTATATTCTTCATTAATATTAGTATCTGGTGATCTGATGTGAGCTTCAATTTCTGCATATACATAGCTATTTCTAATACATGGTATCTGTAAGGGCTCTTATCAGTTAACTCACAGTGAGAACAATTTTGAAAAGGGGAGAATTCAGACTATGTAAATATGAATGTGATAAATATGGAACTGAAACTGCTATGCAATGTTATTTTCATGTCATTTAAATCGATGTATACATAAATTAGAAATTCCTATAGGATTCAAGTTTTACGGCAAAATTTATCAAAGTCGAAAACGCCGTTTTATTCGATATCACAATATCGATAAATTCCAAACAAAAATTTCGATATCGAATATTAAATTTATAGGTCGATAAATTTCAATATCGCAAAGTCAATAAATTTGATGGAAATGTTTTCGATATTGTGATATCGAATTTTTTTTTTTCCAGCGATAACTTTCAATTACGCTTGTTGAATGTGGTATAGAAGTAATTTTCGATGGGGAAAAGGAATTTTTCGATATATTGACAACAAGTACAACAAAAAGAGCAAAATTATAGAATTTGAAACACTTGGATTTTTTGGATTTACTGTTCCTTTAAATAAAGTTTTAAATATACTTTTATTCTTACAGTTTAAATTACATGTCAAGCATAAGGGTCCTTGGGACAAATACAGCCTGCAATCTCATTTTATGTGGCCTGCTGCAAGTAAAAACTTAACAGATTTTTACATGCAGTGCCACAGCAGTAGAACATCAGGCCATCTGTGGATTTGGCCATATATGATTAAATTGGAGTGCCATGAAAGAAAGCACTCCAAGATGGAGTGGACAGTGGATAGCAGCCCCATTCACAGGCTCAGACAGGCAAGCTGCATGTAAACTGGCAGAGAGTCAAGACCTCCATAATTGTGAACTAGGCATACACACTGGCTGCGGCAGCCTTTACAGGTATAGGGGTTTAACAACTGGAGAAGTATGTTCCTACTGGAGCCCTAATAGCTCCCTTAACTGTTAAGGAATAATTATATCCAAACTAGAGTTTGACATCCCTGCTTTCCATGCTATGGGGGGTATTCCCCAAAGTGAGAAATTGTATCTTGCCATAAGCTTTTTACATTTCTATTTACTGGGTTTCCTTATTTCCTTTCTACTTCATTTCTGTTACTATTAGCATTTTTGCCCACAGCCCATTTTGTTAAAATGGGCAAAAAGCTCTCATGAAATGTAACACAACAAGAAGGTTGAAACCCAGAGAGCAGTGCATGTGCCCAACTGTACGGTCACTGAAGTGTGCTAGTTAACAGCTTGCTTATAATAGTCAACAGTGCTGAATTTCCCTATAAGCATGAGAGGCCTGTGCCACTAGGCAGCTCAGATGGAAGGGTACATAGATGGAGGAGGGGAAACACTTAGGGCGAACTTTATTCAAATTGAAAATGCCATTTTTGATATAAATAATTCGAAAATGGCATTTTCGATTATGGAAATCCAAATTCTTATTCGGAATTCCAAATAAAAATTCCAAATTCTGGATTTCCATACCCTCTAGCAAATGTAATGAGCGGTGCTTCCATGCGTGCACCGCTCGTTACATTAGGCTGCTCAATGCAGCAGCCGCTGGGGACACTCATCTCTCCCCAGCGCTTCTTGGTTGGCCTTAGCCAATCAGGAGCCGCTGATATCATGGATGAAGTCAGCGGCGGCCAAATCAATTGGCTGAGCGCTGCCATTTGAATTTAGTGCCGCTGACGTCATCCGTGGTGTCAGTGGCTCCTGATTGGCTAAGGCCAACCAGGAAGCGCTGGGGAGAGATGAGTGTCCCCAGCGGCTGCTGCATTGAGCAGCCTAATGTAACTAGTGGTGCTTGCATGGAAGCGCCGCTCGTTACATTTGCTAGAGGGTATGGAAATCCGAAATATAGAATTTTTGTTCGGAATTCCGAATAAGAACTCGGAATTTCTAAAATTGAAAATGCCATTTTTGAATTATTAATATCAAAAATGGCATTTTCGATTTTAATAAATTTTGCCCTTAAAACTGAGAAGTATTTTTAAATGTTGAAACATAATATTTGTGATTTCTTTATAAAAGTTCCACATCCTTATTGAGATGAACAGATTGCCTATGCAGGTTCATCCTCATGTGGAGTTTGGCTAGTTTCTCCTTGCAGCACCTATTTTCACATGCAGTACACTGTATCATGTAGACTACATTGGCAGTGGTGCAGGTGTAGTTTAATCACCATGTCTGGCTATTGTGTGTTCACATGGAGTACACTGTATCATGTAGACTACATTGGCAGTGGAACAGGTGTAGTTTACTCCCCATGTCTAGCTATTGTGTGTTCACATGTAAGTTTGCATAGATGGCAGGAAGTTCATAGAAATTAATATATTAATTTTATTTACTTATAGAATTGTTAGGACACAGCTGCAGATTTGTGACCTCAATCTTTTAATAACTATTCCTGGAATTCAGAAACCTATTTGATACAGAAGAATATATGAGATGGCAGCAGACAACAGATGAAGAGCAATCACATCTCCTGCCTTAGAGTGCATTATTATAGTTTCTTTATGCAAGTAGAAAAATATATTTTTATACAGGTTCCTATTTATCTGCTCAAGAGGGTTTTTTTCTTCTAAAACTAGTAATACAAAAAAGGTAAGTTTAACCTAAGTCTGCTAAAAGTGCAAATGTAAAGCATAATTTAAAGAAAGCCTGTTATTAACATAGACAATGGAAACATGATGTGCTTGACTGCAACTGATTTTATTATGCACATTATCATGTCCATTAATCAACTTTCTATCCTAATGCCCCTTAAATGACCACAGCTCAGCACTTTAGAGGCAAGTCAAAAGCATTGGGTTTATTTCTGTAGATGTGATGTGACTTTATGAAGCGCTGGCTGCTATGGAAACACCTGCTGAAGGCTATAATTGAATAAGTGCTGCTGTTAATTCTGGAAACTAGACAGTTATTGGGCTGCAATATGGAGAGGTATTTCACAAGTTAAACATGAAAGTGAAGGTTTATGAGATCTTTTACAGTTAAAACAAGTTAAAGTGACGTCTGAAACATTTATGTTATTTATATGTTGTTATAACTTGTTGCAAAATACCGATAATCAATAGGCTTTGCTGCTTTCTTTGTTTCTACTAGTTCTATCTTTTAGAAGCAGAATGTCTATCTGGAAAATCCAAACAGAAGTCTAGGGCCCATCCTGCAGTGTGGCAAATACTCCCTGAAGAGTTTTCATACTCCACTTACAACTGAGAGGGTTGGTAGCTAAAGTCCAAATCGTTGTGTAAAGGTGAGAATTCGCCAGCTAAAGGCAGTTTCAATAGACTGCTACTGTCGCAACTTCATTATGAAAAATATTTTCACAGTCGAGACTTTACTACGGGAATATTGTCAGTCGCATATTTACTATGGGAATCCACTGTTTGAGAGAATTCAACAGTCGAATTCTCACTTTAGCCAGTAACCCCCTAGCTCCTTACTACAAGAAAATTGGTATCTTTTGCCAAGCAACAAGCACAGCATTTGTTTTAAAACTAAGTAGCTAATGTTTATAACACAGAGCAAGTTGCGGCAATTGTAAAAAAATATTAAATGTTATTAAACTTTGCCCTGTGTGAACACATACCAACAGCATAGCAATAATGCAAGTGACAACAACAGACAAATAAAAACAACAGTATATAAGGCAAATATTTATTGTGGGATAAATACTGAAATGTCACAGATTTTTCTTCTTGCTTGGAGGGCTAAACAGAAATTGGAATTAGATTTCAAGATTGCACATTGCATAAGGTCTCACAAGCACCCCACAATTTACGTTTGTAAAAATAAGGTTATTATAATTATGTTTCAGCTTATATAAATGTCCTGCCAGTGTCAGACTGGACTGCTGGGGACCAACAGTAAAGAAGAGATCAGGGGCCCACTAAGGAAAAGATTTCCTTCTTGTCTATTCATTTCCCTCTTCAGCCGCTATGATTTACTTGCATCCTACCTCTTTTTTGTCAATAAACCTTTACCTTCTTTTAAAGGAGAACTATTGTTATAATGTAAGCTTACCAGATTGGTCTAGCAGCAGTACACTAAGTGTAGTGTTGCTGGATCAGCTTGCATCTCATGATCCTTAGCCCAGGATAAAAGAAAATAATTGAGATAAATGCTGATCTAAAGCAGTACACTACGTATACTGCTGCTAGATCAATCAGGTAAGTTTATTTTATAACAATAGTTCTCCTTTAAACCATGGGTCCCCAAATGCCGGGCAACGGACCACTACCAGTCCGTGGGCCCCTTGGCACTGGACCACCTGATGGTGATGCACACACATAATGTGTCACCACCCTACAATTAGTGGGACAGTGTGAGACTGACATCACTGCCCTTCACTTGAATTCGCATCACTCCACATGACGTCTCTTCCTACTTCTATCCGACCAATTATGCCACACTACGCATGTAACAGCGATCGTGCATTCTCCAAATAGTAGAATTGCAGCGAGGTGAATTCACCATTTTGACAATTAGGCCCTCTGTCCTGCAGTTCATCAGTGTATTTCCTACAGCATCGGACAACTGCAAGAATTAGGCTGGGTTCACACTGGCAAATTTTCCTATGCATTTTTTAAGAAAAAAAATTGCATTTTCCCATGTAAAATACTTCACTTTCTCACTGCTTTTCCCTCATGTGTGACCACTATTGTTAAATTTCTATTGTTACCAATCAAGTTACATTTTTTGTGTCACATTTTATGCGGTCGAAAAAACGCAACATGAAGAGTTCTAGCATATATTCCTCTCCATGAAACACTAGTGTGACATTGCACAGCAGATAGTCATTACTTTCAGTGTTTTTTGTATGTGTGTATTTTATGCATTTTTTTCACCATGTGCTTTTTAAAAAAAACAAAAACAAAACCCAGAGTCAAATTCACCACTGTGAACCGGCCTTAGGCCAGAGCCAAACTGGCTGTTTGTAGCCATCTATTGTTTCCTGTGGGAGAACTCCCACCGGCTATGTTGTTTTGTACCATAGATAATAATACCTAATCAAAAACATCTCAGCTATGAAACAGCCAGTGTGGCCCTGGCCCTACGGAAAGAACATAGGCACAATGCTAAGTAGTTGGTGGGAAACTGTAACAAGAATAAAAGAACAGTTCAGCAACAGTTATTTGCATGTCCATTTGTCATTGTTTTTCCAGAATACATTAGTCATTAAATTCAATCCTTTTTAATTTACAGCCAATTTCTTACTCAATCTCTCTCTCACTACCTTTTCAGTAGTTCATTTTGAAATCTTAAGTAGGGGGTTTTGAATGAAAGGCATAAGAATTCTAAGTAACCAATCAGAATGTAGCGTGTTGTGAAACCTCAGAGCTGCTCTCCACCTGCTTCTCTCTGAGGGGGTCATTCCGGTAGGTCCGAATTTTCTGTCCCGAATTCACTTATAGCGAACTCCCATTATAAAGTCGCGACCGCGACAATTCTCCCATTATAAAA
>JAKJJM010257811.1:0-11251 GCA_021901965.1 Pipa carvalhoi
AGTACAGTATGGGGTGGGATTATTGGGACAGCACAGTATAAACATTTCTGTTCTTTCCCACTTATGAAAGTGAAAGTACTGGCAGAGTGTAGCAGTTACAGGCATTGTGAAGCTGATAAGCTGTAGCTTCCTGCCAGAACTTCTGCAGTGATGTCACAGGTCAGGATTAGCATGCTTAATAGATTCAAAATGGTTACCGTCATACTGCAGACTTCTGCAGACTTCAGTGGGACAGTGTAGAGACTACAGAGTGATTCTGGATTTTTTAATACCACGATTTAGGAGGCAGGTAGGTGTACTAGTATATTTGTTTGTGTGTAGGTACCTTTTAGTTCTTCTTTTAATATGAAAAAAAAATGGGATGTTACAGAGACTTTTACCCCCCTTCACAAAGCGTCACAACTTTTCTGACTCCACCCCCTCGCCCCCAATGAGTGACATCCCCTATGTTATAGAACTAGAGAACATCTGAATGACATTGAATCCTGCAACTCAAATGTATCTAGACATTTTTTGTAAATCATTGACCTTTGTACAAGAAATAGAAATATTTGTTTCATTTCTCAGAGGAGGCGATAGACAGATGCTATTCTCTGGAAGAGATGTATACTGAATTTAATAAATGGGATATTTCTTTGCAGTAATGTCATGTTTGGTTGGTGTGGTTTTATTTTTATATTTTCCTTCTGGCATATTGATGTAGGCATATAATGAGAGTTACAATTTTTTTTTTTATAGATTGAATGTTTAATATAATTTGCAGTACTTTTGTCTGCTCTGTAAATATAATGGTGCATTGTGTTAGTTTATAACACTTCCTGTATCTTGCTCTAACTTTGATGATTTGTCTCTGTTTGTTCACATTCTTCTGCAGTGTCAACAGAGGTGTTAATTTGTAACCATTTCCTGCATTAATGTGTATAAATTTGCATTAGCTGGTCTGTTTCGCATGTTGCTCCATGATAAGCACCCTTTTGCGTGAAATACATTAGAGCAGTGCTTCTCAAAGTGGTGGTCCGCGGACCGGCGCCGGTCCGCGGCGAGGTTCCAAATATATATATATATATACCGCGACGTTCGCGGTCCGCATATATATATATATACCGCGACGTTCGCGGTCTGTGACGTTCCATACCGCGACGTTCGCGGTCCGCCGAACAAAAAAGTTTGAGAAGCACTGCATTAGAGGAAATACGTCTCACCCCTAAACTCTTTGCTTTGTTTTAGTCTCTGTTATAAGAATATTGTCTTTTCATAATGTCTATGTGTAACACAGTAATTTTAAGCATGCAGAAATAAGGTAGCTTGTTTTACTTAAAGTGCCACCCGATGAATGTAGAATTAGGAATGTACGCATTAAACACATGCAATTTCTAAAATATGGTAACACTGCTGAATATATGTAAAGAGCGGTGCTTGCATGAGCGCACCCCTTGACACTGTCGGCTGATTGCCGGCAGGAGCAGAGGAGATTCAGCTCTCCCCAGCGCTTCTGGGTTGGATTAGCTAATTCAGAGCTGGTGACATCATGGATGACATCAGCGGCAGCAAATTCAAATGGCTGAGCACTGCTGAAGGTAGTGCTCGATCATTAAAAAACTAATTAACACCAGAGGAAGCATCCTGTTTGTTTGCTGTTCTGGAAGCCATTTCATGTATCCTGCTTCAAGTCTGCCTTAAAGGGATCTTGTTTCAAGTATTCTGCTCCTGAGTATCAGCTCTTCGGTAGGTCTCTTCACAGCTCGCACCTACAGCTTGTGTAAAGTCCAGCACCAGCCTCTTTGCAGCATTTGCCCTTTCTTTGTTCCTGAGCAGCTTCCATGCAGTGTCTGCCTTGTTTGGTTTTATGAGAGAATCTTTTGTTCCTGTGCTGCATCCCTGCAGCCTCCCCGGATCCTCAGTTCCTGAGCTGCTTCCATGCAACGTTTGCCCTATTCCTGCTTGTGAGCTGCTTCTTATGGGTGCTGTGTGTTATAGTTCAATGGGTGTCCAGGATTAGTGTAAGGGACAGTTTTGTTTTGCTGCACTACTATGTTTGTTCTATGTTATAGTTCTGTTGTTCCAAGTATCTACCTGAGTTTCCATGTGAGTCTATCCAGCTGCCACCAATAGGGGTTTATCCTGAGGGCCGCAACCTGGGAGGTGCCTACTGCAAAGGCCATATCCCCTTGCGGGGGTTTCAGGGCGAAGACCTGGCCCTCCTTAGACTCTGCGCCTCAAATGTTAACCAGTACCAACTCCCGCTGTGGTATAGAGGATCCACTATCACCCTTTGTGCACTTTGTTCTTGTACCTGTGCCTGTTCAATGTCTGTGTTTCCAATCATGTTCCTGTCTATCCAGAATCCATTAAAGTGTCATGTTCCAGAGTTCTGTTCATGTGTCCTTCCTGTCCGTATGTCCGAGCCTCCTGTTCCCAGAGGTTCGTGACAGAATAATTGCAAGTGAAATAAAAAGATACCTAACTCTTTGCTACTCTTGTGACTGAAAGGACATAGGAATTGTATTCTTTATAACCAAGCTATAGTATAATACTACAACCCTACACTAAAGCATTCTAGGAAATATAATGGCAGAGATAAAAAGCAGTTCTTTAATTTTGGAATTGTATATGTATGTTAGAGATACACCATTGTGCGATTGCTCCCCTCTGCCCATCTTCCTCTTTTCTACCTTTACTTCTATTCAAAATTAAGCAAATCTGATCCACTGTAACCAGGTTTTGAAGGTCTTTTCTCTCATATATAAGGTTGCATTGCGTAATACTCCTATGATGATACTGTCTGCAGATGTGGTGAAGGCCTTGGGCAGAGTGAATTGGAGGCTAATGGAGAAAATGGTTAACTTGTGTGCTATGCAGATGATGTTTTTTATTTTATTATATTTCCACAATTCTCCCTGCCCTATTCAGTAAATCATCTGGACAGATTTGGTAGATTTAGCAATTATAAAGGTGATTTTGCAGTATCCTAAGACATGTCTATCCTAAGCATCAGGCCTGTGGAGTCGGAGTCGTGGAGTCGGAGTCCATTTTGGTGGAGTCGGAGCCGGAGTTAGGGGAAATTAAGGAGTCGGAGTCGGGGCTTTGGCTTACTGACTCCACAGCTCTGCTAAGCATGCTAAATTGCACAGTAATTTTACATTTTTCAGCATTTTCACATGTATCTAGGGATTAAATTTCCATCTGTTTTTTTTTATATAATGTTTGCAGATAATTTTGCTGGTGTCCAACTTAAAGGCAATGACAGATAAAGGCATTTAAATCCAATGTCAAAGTGCTATAAAAAAATAAACTGACATTTATATTTTAATAATCAAACTTTTATAGGTGTCAGCTCATAGAGGTGTCATTTCAGTCTTGACAAGTCAAATGCACCTAAGCAACTTCACACACAAGTGGTGACCACGATAAAATGAGTTTTGCCATTGTTACCACTTTACAAGGTGGCCCCCATTGAAACAGCACTTTCTCTCTGAGCTGATGCCTATAGCATTTGGTTTCTTTTCTGCTTATGCTCATGCATAGAAGGAGCTACAAGATTAATTTGCTGAAGAGCAATAGATGAAATGTTTTATTTTGGCTCATAAATGAAGTATAACCACAACAGCCCAATAGACCATTATTGGTATAAGTTATGCAAATTGTTCCAGAGTGTTTCAGCAGTATGCTGGAAGTGTTTGAAAGAGGAGGGGTCTGTTTTGTACATATGATGGTCAAGTGAGTGAATACAGACTTTTTTTTTGTCAAAGGCTATTGTGTAGAGAGCGATATTGGCAATTTAAATTCCAAAAGATACAATTATTATACTTTTTTCACAGTTCATCAAGTAGTATAAAGATAAGTTGTTTTTTTTTTTTTTTTATGATGGAGAGCCAGGACTATTATTCCTCGGCTGTGGAAGTTCACCACATCCCCTTTCCATACAGAATGCGCAATAAAACTGAATAAAATTCAGTTAGTTAATAATGAATCAACACTATAGCATGCGGCCTTAATTTATTTATATTATGTTAAAATGTTGTTGTCATTTTATGAAATATGTGTTTTTATGTTTTGGAAATTTCAAAATAATTTGAGACAGTGAGTACAATTATGGTAAGTTTTTTGTCATTTTAAATATTTCCATTTTCCTCTACATATTAGTATCTGTATTTTTCTGTATCCTGTCCCTGCTTATATGTAAAAAAAAAAAAAAAAAAATTAAAATAATTAAAGCAGAACTATAGCTGTAAAACATAGTTAACTAATTGTAAACATTAGCAGTACACTTACAGTACTGCTGCAGGTTCAGCTTCACTCACATGATCCTATTCCCAGGATCGTTCCTTCAAAACTCCTAGATGGAGATCTGTGTTTGTGACATATACCGTCACAAAGTACCCGCCCCTTCCTCATTTTGGCGAAGCACCTACTGAAGTGCATGCAAAGATATTAAAAAAAAGTGTCTGTGTATACACTCTGTGGAAGTGTACTGCTAGTTTTCACAATTAGTTAACTATGTTTTACAGCTATAGTTCTCCTTTAAAAAAAATGGAGATGCATATAAGTCAAATCATGACTTACAGCATTCATATAAAGACGAGGCTTACACATTTTGGTCTAAAAACAAGCCTTACTCATATACTTATAAAGGTCATTTTGACCTGTTTGTTGCTTTTCTATTTGCTTCACCACATATCACTGCAATTTATATAGGGGCGTATAAACAAAAAATAAAAATACAAAAAAAGATCGAAAGCAATAAAATTCAATCCATTAAAACCGCAACTCTTTTCACTATTTTCTGTGAGGGTCCCATTCCTTTTATTATTGTGATATCGCTATTTTTTTTATTTTTATTGGAAAAGTAATGTGACTAAGTTGCAGGACCATGGCCGTAGGGAATAATGAGTTTTTCAACATCTTTAACCAGTTTAACCATTTTGGGTGAAGAAAAGGTCAGAAAGGGTCTTTCTAAATATCGATAACTGTTGTATTGATATTTTACTGCTATTTAATTCAATATTATCATCATAAAAATGGTTGCAATTGTTTTAAAATTTTCTTTGTCTATGGGGGACATTTATAAATGTTGAAATCTTTAAGTGCAATTAGTGCTAATGCTTGATGAATATGTTTAGAAAAACTGAATAAAGCAGAGTCTAAAATTTTGATGAAAGTATTTTTAAGTCACTGTCATTACTTGAGTCCTGACTTGATTCCGTCTTTCCTCAGTTTCTATGTCTTGGGGCTTTCTAACTGTTTGGACAGTAATCTGCTTCTGATGGGACATTTTTACATTTCTTCCTGACATGCATTGGTGTTTTTCAAAGTAGTTGTCTATTTTGCCTCTAGATGGCAATTTAGCTTGGGTAATAGTATTTATTTGGCATGGTGGCTAAAAGGGCTGTATCTGCTCCTAAACATTGATCCTGTTTTCCAGCACCTAAAGGCAACAAAATTGATAAAAAGTAGATCTTCTGTGTCTCAAAAAAACTACAGTTGCTCAGGGACAGAATTTGCATATGATGCACAGGAAAGTATGACACAATTAGAAGTAGAACACTGGAAGCTACATACTATCTATCAGTCCTAGAAAGAGTACCTGGAAAGGGTAATCATGTGACCACAAGGAAAAAACATCCATGACATTAGCATTTCTGAAGGGCAGGATCAGGATCGGTTTCTGAACAGATCAATAGCATCCTTTAAACCAGTGGTTCTCAACCTTTTTATTGCCGCGACCCCTTTAGTACAGTTCTCTGTGATTTGGTGACCCCCATTCATTAATTGTTATTGGGCAACTCCATTCAAACCCTATATTTCCGATCAGGGCCGTTCTTAGGGGCGGGCAACCGCACGGGGCGCCGAGCAGATGGGGGCGCCAAGCGGGGGGAGGGGGGCGCTATCACTACCAACCGCTAGCCCCCCCCCCGCACAAATTTTGCCAGGCGAGGGGCACAAGTTTTAAGCTCTCGCCCGGAGTGAAATTTAGCCTAGGAACGGCCCTGTTTCCGATGGTCTTAGGCGACCCCTGGCAAATCGTCATTCAACCCCCAATGGGGTCCCGACCCACAGGTTGAGAACCCCTGCTTTAAACTATATGCGCATAGATACTTTTGCTTCAAATAAAATGTAAGACTTTAATTTTGCTAATCCACAAATCATATACCACTTGTTACATCTGGCTGCTTAATGCTGGCAGCCGCTGGGGAGATTCATCCCTCCCCAGTGCTTCCTAGTTTGGCTTAGCCAATCAGGAGCCACTGACATCACAGCTGAGCACTGCTATTTGAATTTTCCGCTGCTGACGTCATCAGTCATTCAAAGGTAAAATCATCTGTGTGTGCATATCTTTAACAATATTTTTCCACCAAGTCTGGAAGCAGTAATGGAAATTAACAACTCTTGTTGCCGGCATTGAATGGGGATGCCGGCAGGGAATGCAGTGAATTTGTGGCAAACGAATGCAGTAATAACACCACTTTTTGTCACCTTCCTTGCTTGGTAGAGAGAGTTGAAAATATATCCTTTTTATTTATAATTTTTAATAAAACAAAAAAGAAACAGACTAATGACAATTTTATTTTTTCAGTTGCTCCTGAATAAAAAAAGGTGCGTTTATGTTAATAGAAGGTAAACAATTGTCTCGTAAAGTTTGAAGGCAAATGGCAAATAAAAGGCATTGATACATACCTGGCAAATAAAACTTATAAGACAAAAACAACTGGGAAAAAAAGTTTGTCATTTTACCCACTACATTAACAGGGACGCAAATTTAGAGGAACAAAACACATACTATATATATGTGCAGTGCTAGTATCTGTACAATACATAAAACTTAATTTTTTGTCATTAGTTTTTTTTGTATAGTAAGTTAAAACAGCAAACCATAAATTATATGCATTTTGCTTATGATTCTATAGTCCTATTAAGCATACTGTTTAAGATTCTGTTTGCAACTTTAACATGGCTGATACTATTTCAAATATGTGACCCAATGCCATGGCGAAGTGTTAAAATTTGTTAATTTAAAAAAAAAAAGAAAAAGAAAAACTGTGATACCTTTTGTATTAAATATTTAAGGCATTGGATTTTCAGTTTCAAAACAGAGCCCGGGTTAAGTACATGTGACTTCAGAGTGTGCTATTAGCTTTCTTGCGCAATTCACTAATATATTGAAGATTTTTATGGAGCCAAGGGATACGAAGAAAAGGTATTTAACCCTTAGGTAGGACTAAAAATTTCAGTAAAAAATAAGTCTTAGTTTGTTTGTACAAGAGGAGAAAGACTGAGTACACATAGTGGTATCACTTCTTATACCAAATCTAAAATGTAAAACCAGGCTTAAGAGTCTGCTTGACAAATTCGATTCTTTCTAGATTTATCTCGTATATCACTGAGGTGGTTCTCTGCAGATTTCTTCAGGAGGAGTTTCAGTTTTGCATGGTGGGACTATAAATCCATCACTGCTGCCACGTCCTAATGGATAATAAGTGTGAAGTTGATGTATTTGGTTTCTGGCACCCAGGTTTGGCATGCTTTTGTAGTTAGCTTCATCTGTATCACATGTTTTGGTCCGGGAGACATCGTTTTGAGTGCTAGATGTAATACTTCCTGGAGTAACCGTGCCAGTTAAAACAGGCATACTAGTGTAGAGGGAATCTCTGTTACTTAAATGCATCTCCTCAGTGTCTCCATTGTTCAGCACTGGGAAAGAGCTTTCACAGGTTGCTGGTGGAATCCATTTCCTACTTGAGTAGATTTGCGGTGGTAGTAAAAGTGTATCTGAATCTCCATGTTTAAGCTCTAGGCCTAGACTTTCATCATGATTAAAATAAGTGGCGTCGTCAAGAACAACAGTGTCCTCTTCATTACTAATGTTTTTTACCAAAATGTTCATCAAATTCCTATTTTTTTCACAAGGCTGTTCATGATTGTTCATATATGAGGGTATATAGTTTGAAGTAAGCTCCTTTAGAATCTTTTTCTCTAAAGTAGTTTCTTTATGGATGAAACCATGATCGATTATTTGTACACAGTCACTTAGGTATTCACCACTTGCAATACTATAGCTGTTGCCATGGTTACCATTCAGTGGTAGAGTATCCATGACATTTATATCCCTGGCATTGTTCAGAAGTCCCTCTGAAAAAAACAAAACAGAAATGTAATTTTTAGACCAGTATATTTCTTTTAGACATCATACAGTTTAATAGATCTGTTTATTTTGTAGCATTTAGTAGATTCAGACGTCCTATTGCTTCAGATGAAAATAATTTGCTGCTTTAAACCATGCATTTTTTTACAAGTTACAATACTTTTAACCATTATTATTATTTACATATTGCAATCAGTCAGTGCCCTGTTGCACAGATATCTCTTTTTACATTATTTTTTTTGGTTATTCTACAGAATTGTTTTAATCTTTACCACTGAAAAAAATGTCATGTTTTAAGAGAAACCAAGATCACAATCAATAAAGATCAAAAGTACATCTAACACTGAATAAAAAAAACTTAATAAAAATTGTTTAATCCTCTTTCATATTTAAAAGTTGAAAGAGATCTAGTTCATAAAATAAAAATGTACCTGTATATTCTATGTATATTGTAAGTGTACAGTAATTTACTGTAGATCTAGATCCATACTGTTAGTGGAGAGGCCATCATGTAAACAAAGGTTTTAACCCATGTATCCATTTAGCACTCTCCCACTTTGTTTGGACTGACCTATGTACTTCTATGTATGACCTGTTTGTGTTCAAAGCGTGCTAACAAAATCTACAGTGGCAAAACCCACCTGAAACACAAACAGTAAATTCAAACCTTATTTAAACATTATTACAGCTGGTGAAAATTAGGATGTAGTTACCAGCCACAGGAATAATGCTATGTTTATGTTTTGGTAACTGGGATGCAGTTGTGCCTGTTTCAGCACTGGATCTCTTTGATCAACTATCCCAGTGGTCGGCAAAGTGTTTTAGGGAGGGAGCCATATTGCTCCATCCTCCCCCGGTGGCTCTTTTCTAAAGAGCCGCAAAGGGGGAGGAGCGAACGCACCCGATCCCATGACCTGCTGACGTCCAATCAGAAGCATAGGGGGTCATGGGCGGAGCTACGGGGTGGGGCTAGAGAGTGCCCCATGAGCCGCGGCTGAAGAGCCGCACTTTGCCAACCACCCAACTATCCCAACTGAATATTTTTTACAGCTTGGAATAAGGAGTCAAAATAAACAAAAAGGCATACACATTCAAATAAAAAATACCACCATGCTTGCATTCAATACATTCTCATTGAGGCAGGAAAAAAAAACAGTTGTCAGTCCAGTTTGCACAATTCCAACACTTTTTTTTATTTTATACTTAGGCCAAAAAAATGTTTCCATCAAATTGTTTTTCAAATTTCTGTAATGTGGGTAATCAACTGACAGACCATAAAAAAAAGTTCAGTTTTGGGTCTGAAATTGGACCCAAAAAAAACGATTTTTTTCACCTGACTAGCAATTGTCAATGCTAATTTTATCAGAGGAGAACTAATAAGATCGGACCTGACATTGCTCTCAGCCACTGATAATTTAGCATAGGTGTATGAAGCTCCAAAGTGTACTGCTATACCTGTTGTTAACAGACAAATTGTTCTTTCAGGTGACCTGCTAATTCTGGGTGTCCGAATAACAGTAAGTAGCAGATGCTGGCTGGTTATTTTCACTAGGGCAGACTAAGTACCTAACTAGCATTGGCATTCTAATAAGCTGTGCTTATTCTACTGGTACAACATCTAAAACAAGTCCTGTACAATCTGGCATCTCTGACTATTGCATGCCTAGTTGTGTGTCTAAATAAACAACACTTTCAATCCTTTATCCAACAGAATAGGTTACAATGCAAGTCCACACAGCTACTGCACAAAGTCTACAACTTCTCTATAATTCCAAGCCCTCTGTTTTTGTTTAGAATGATTTTTTGTGACCACAAACAAAATGCATTTCATAGTAGTTTAATGTGGTAATCGGGCATGTGGCATCATGTATAACAGGAAAGGTGTTCTTTGCATGTATGTTACAGTGTATAGATGCATGTACACGTGTCACTCTATGAATGTGAGTGCATCACAGTGTATGAATGCTGCATTTGTGTCACTGTGTATATATGCATCCCTTGTGTGCATGCATGTGTCATTCTGTATTAATGCATCTGTGTGTGGGTGGGTGTCCTGTGTTTGAATGCATCTGTTTGTGGGCGTTTGTTGCTGTGTATGAATACAGCTTGCTTCTGTTGATTTATGCCGATTTATCTAGCCTCTGCATTGGCTGTCCACTGTGGGTTTCCTGTTCCAGCTTCCAGAACAGGCTTGTAATATCCCAAGCCTCAGCTCTTGTTGCCAATGGTGATTTCTTGAGCAATAAATTGTATAAACATGTGCCCAGTGCTTTATGAACCATCAATCCACAGTAAATGCTCAGGGCACTGTACACCATATGTATGGGTGTGAATGTATGTGCTTTTCACTGTGCATGAATGCGTTCATCACATTGGAGTGGACTGGGGCCCACCAGAAAACAAGAGATAAGGCATCCACTAAGAAAAAGATTTCTTTTTTCTCTATTCCCCCCTCTGTAGTCCCTATGATTTACTTGCATCCTCTCTTTTTTTGTCTCCAAACCCCATACCCTATTTAAACTACCCTCTCTCATAAGGTGCATTGAAATGTCACTGTTTTTATATTTAGGGGCTTTTATATCAAAGAGTGAATTTGCATATTCAAATGAATTGGCAGCAATCTGCATCAATTCATTCATTGTCAAACTCAGTTGTGCATAATCACTATTTAGCGTAGTCACTGCAATGGAGGCAAATAGTAGCAACAGCGTATTTTAGAGAACTTGTAATACATAGACATATTGTAGGGAATGATGTCATCTTCACATGAATCTGTTTAATGTAGAAAAAATAATTATTTTGGCATCGTCTTCTTTTAATAACAACATGCAATAGGCATAAAGTATCACGAGTTAATTGTAACGTTTTTGGTTGCCGGTACTGTCCTTTGAAAATTGTCACATGAATTAAAACAATTGTTTTTTTACATTCATTTCAATGGCAGATGTTCACCGTGTTTCCCTGAAAATAATACAGGGTCTTATATTAATTTTTGCTCCTAAAGCGCGCTAGGTCTTATTTTCAGGGAAACACGGTACCAGTACAGTATATTTCTTGTACTTTACTGCAGCTAGGTCTTATTTTCAGGGGAGGCCTTATATTTCTAAGCTT